>PVIC010048699.1:0-13419 GCA_004025085.1 Thryonomys swinderianus
AGAGAGGGAGGGAGAGAGAGAGAGAGAGAGACGGAGAGACAGAGACAGACAGAGAGAGGGACAGGAAAGAGGGAGAGAGAGGGTGAACCTCTGGATTATTGGCAACGTTAAACACAAGACGCAACCAAACTACGTGAATGGTTATAGGGAGTAGCAACTAGATTGGAACGACAGGCTGTTAAGCCAATAAAGCGTGTCGGTGGCTGGGAGGTGTGGCCTGCGGACACGCCCAAAGCCCTTTATTCTTCCTCCTGTGACTGGCGGCGGAGTGGTGAACCACGCGGAATTCGTGGACGCGCAGAACTCGTACGGGACTGTGAGAAAAACCAATGTCTCAAAGCTTGTCTTCTCTTGTGCGCTGTATTGACAGGAGAAGGCCCCAAGAGTTGCTTTCTCCAGTCTCCAAAGGCTCTTCGCAGAGGCAAGGAGTGCTTTTGGAAGCTGCTTGACTCTGACACAGTTGACAGGAGTTAGGAGATGAAGTGTCAGGAGCACCAATCCAGTTGTAAAGAGTGGAAATACATCTCTGGCTATGGCAGCTGCTGTTCTAAGCACAACTGCGGTTCTGGTTTGGGGAGAGCGTCAACAAGGCTCGCCACCTGCAGGTGGAAAAAAGCAACAGAACAGTGAAATGGAAAAGGAGAAGACAGGGCAGGGACACCCGTTAAAATACCATTATCAAATTCTCAATATTGTGCGTGATCACGATGTGTATATATAACGTACCAATAAAGATTCAATTTAAAAAAAATACCATTATCATACTTGGAGGGAGTCCACGAACAATCCTATGATACTTTTCAGGAAATTTTTAGTAGCAGAGGTTTGTCCAAAGCGAAATCTCTGATACAGTGGATTTTTTTTTTGGGCGGGGGACAGGGTCTCGCTTTGTAGTCCAGGCTGGCCCTGAGCTCACTATGTAGCCCAGGCAAGCCTCGAACTCAGCAATCCTCCTGTCTCTGCCTCCCGAGTGCTGGGATGACAGGCGTGAGCCACCACGCCCGGCACTGTGGTATGTGGTATTGATGGCTGGTGGGCGTGAGTCTCCACGCCCAGCATTCTATGTGGTTACCGAGGATCGAACTCAGGACCTTGTGCTTGCGAGGCAGGCGCCGGAACCACTGAGCTAAATCTCCGGCCCTCCAAATCTTTTTAAAACTTATTTTAGTTGATGAGTACGTGTACATAGTACACAATGTTTACATTCCTTGCGGGAATTGGTACATGTGCAGAACTCATCTTAGTCTCTTTGTTCAGTCCCCTTTCTCTTCATCCCCCTTCTCCATTCCTTGATCCATTTCTTCTGTTTGGTTTTGGTACATGTTTGCCATACATAATGTTTACATTCCTTGTATGGAGTTGCTACGTGCAGTAACATATCCCAGTTCTTGTTTTTTTATCCTTTCTCTCTCTCCGTATTCACTCCATCTCCTCATTCTTTTTCCAAGAATAATCTATTTCCCTACCTCCCATTGTCTATAATTATTGTCTCCTATTATCTATACTTTATTATTTATATCCTATTATCTATAATTCATTTGTTCTTTATTCAATCATGGGTGTTTCATATAAAAGAAACAGTGTGATATTAAAGTATGTCTGGTTTATTTCACTTAGTATTATAGTCTCAAGGTGTATCAATTTTCCTACAAATTACTCAAGTATACACTTGAGGAGAGTATAGTACTCTATGGAGAGTAAATACCACATTTCTTTATCCTTTCTTTTGTTAATGAACTTCCAAGATTTAGCTATTATGAATTGTGCTGCTATAAATATGAAAATCTATGTACTGGATTTAATATATTTTTAATGGTTTCAGAAAAATAGCTCATTGGGATATAGCTGGGTCAAATGGAATGTCTAGTTTTATTTTTTTGAGGAACATCTGTACTAATTTCCATAGTAGTTGTTCTAATTTACATTCTTTTTTTTTTTTTTTTTGAGACAGGGTCTCGCTTTGTAGTTCAGGCTGGCCCTGAGCTCACTATGGTGCCCAGGCAAGCCGTCGCGAACTCAGCAATCCTCCTGTCCCTGCCTCCCGAGTGCTGGGATGACAGGCGTGAGCCACCACGTCCGGCACTGTGGTATGCGGTGTTGATTGTTGGTGGGCGTGTCTCCACGCCCAGCATTATATGTGGTTACCGGGGATCAAACTCAGGTCCTTGCGCTTGCGAGGCAGGCGCCGGAACCACTGAGCTAACCCTCCGGCCCACCCTACATCTTCTTTATCCAGTCTACAGTCGATGGGCATTTGGGTTGTTTCTAAGATTTAGCTATCATGAACTGAGCTGCTTTAAACATGGGTGCACATATGTTGCTGTGATATGAATCTTGTAATTCTTTTGTGTCTATCCCTGGGAGGGGAATAGCAGGGTCAAATGGAACGTCTAATCCTAGTTTTTGAGGAATCTCCTCACTGATCGCCATAATGGTTGTACCAGTCTACATTCCCACTAACAGTGGAGAAGGGTTCTTTTTTCTCTACAGCCTCGTTTGATGCTATTGTGAATGGTACAGTTTTCCTAATTTCTTTCTAAGAGGCCTCAATATTAGTGTACAGGAGTGGTGCTCATTTTTGTGTGTGTGTTGAGTCTGCATCCTGCTGCATTAATGAATTGGTTCTTAATTCTAAGGAATCTTTTAGTGGGGTTTTTGGAACCTCTATGTATAGGATAATGTCATCTACAAGTAATAATCTGAATTCTTTTTTTTTTTTTTTTTTTTTTTGGAGACAGGGTCTCGCTTTGTAGTTCAGGCTGGCCCTGAGCTCACTATGGTGCCCAGGCAAGCCTCGAACTCAGCAATCCTCCTGTCCCTGCCTCCCGAGTGCTGGGATTACAGGCGTGAGCCACCATGCCCAGCCTGAATTCTTTTTTAATATTTATTTTATTGGTACTATATATATATATTTATATATTTATTTATATATATATTTATATATATATGATCACATTAAACATTGAGAATTTGTACCTGCACATGACACATCTTGATTTTCATTTTTTCCCATTCTGATAGATAATCTGAATTCTTGCTGTGCTCTACATACCTTACCCTTTTTTAGCTTCTGAGCACATATTTTTATACAGATCCAATGTAAATTTTACGGTCATTATTTTATTTCATTTTAAATTTTATGTTATAAAAAGAAAACACATTTTCATAACCAAATAAGAGAATAACAATAGTTATTATAGTATGTATCATAATTTTCAAAGTATTTGCACAATAAATACATATCTCTTTTATTTCTTTTTCTTGTTTAATTGCCTTTGCAAATTCTTCAAGTACTATTTTGAACAACAGTGGTGATAGAGGATATCACTATCTTGTTCCTGATTTAAAATTGAAAACATTCAGTTTTTCCCTATTTAATGTAATGTAATGTTGGCAGTAGGTTTGTCATAATTGGCTTCTGTCAGATTGAGATGTTTCTTTTATACCTATTTTCTTCAGTATTTTTAATTGAATTCTTTATTGGTACATTTTATAATCTTCAATATTTTTAATCATGGTAGCATGTTGAGTTTTGTCAAAGGCTCCTATTCAAATTATCATGTGATTTTTTCCTGTTGCTTCTATTTATGTTATATTTTATATTTCTTGATTTGTGTATGTGGAATCCTAGTTGGTCATCACACACACATACAATATGTTCTATTCTGTTTGCCAGTATATTGTTGAGGATTTTTTCATTATATTCATTATAAAAATTATTCTCTTTTTTTGGGGATGAATCCTTGTTTTGGAATCCAGGTAAGGGTGACTTCTAGGAATGACTTTGGGAGTCCTCTTTTCTTTTCCTTAAGAGTTTAAGGAAGGATATATTTGAGCTACATAAACAAACAAGAAGATATTACATAAGAAAAAATAATGTAACAATTTAAGTAAGTATCCTAACGTGAGCATGCTCTTACATTTGAAGCAAAAAAAGTAACATTGGGACTATATATATATTTTTTTTTGACAAAGTGTGCATTAAAGAAATCTTTAATATGAAACATTTAAGATGTGGAGAATACTTTTTGAAGGTATAGGAAATAATTGTTAAGATTGGCACACACACAGTTCTTATAAAAACATGCTTGCAAAGATAAAATTCACCCGAGCTTTCGTTTCTCAGATGTACAAAAGATATGAAATGTTAATTGCTGCAGATTACCTTCTGTTTTGGCATTGTTTTGAGTTTCAACAGATTGGTATGAATTCTAGCTTACACAATTACTGCTATTTTTCAGTCTGTTATGTTCTAAGAGAATGCATTCACTTAATATGAGTACTTAAAACAGCAACATTGTTTGTATTACAGTCACTTTCTTTCTTTTAAGACAGTATGTTTAGAAAACAGTTATTACAGAATAATGATTTGGGAGATCTGAAACTTCAAAGCAATGTGTTCCATTAATCATAACTAGATCTAAGAAGCTTTAACTGGAAAGGACACAGTGTAAAAGGCTGATGAATTTAAGCATTATAAAATTGGTTTGTTGTACAACAAATTCAAGAATAACCAGTTAAAATCTTACTTCATGCTATCCAATACAACCAAGAAGCATTAAAATATTTTTATATTAAGAAAAAGGACACAAAGTCAGAAATACCACTTTAAGGTTGTGATTCAAACTCAGAGGGAGAAAGGACTCTTAGATCTCCCTCGGGACAGTACAAAGGGTATGATAAGATCAAAGCACTGTCAGGTACACAGCGTTGCTACAACACTGAGGTATAATCAAGCAAATTAAAGTCCAGGGGAAATGAAGACTATATATTATTGTTTTATGGGTGTATGCAAGTGATTGAAATTTTAGGAACAACTGCCTTTAATGACAGCAAGATGCAAGAGAAGTTTTTACTAAAGAGGAAGAAGTTTCTAAAACTTTCTATCAAGGTCTCACTAACTCTGCAGAATGCACATCTACCTTCCCACTCTCCTGCTAAGCAAAAGCTACTCTCTATATAATGTAATTTTTTTTTTTGAGACAGGGTCTCACTTTGTAGTCCAAGATGGCCCTGAGCTCACTCTGTAGCCCAGGCAAGCCTCGAACTCAGCAATCCTCCTGTCTCTGCCTCCCGAGTGCTGGGATGACAGGTGTGAGTCACCACACCCGGCTATATAATGTAATCTTAATTTGTATTTTACTGGCAAACTGTGGCCACTCCTTGTAAGTAGCTTTGATATTCTGCATATTAACAACCTCCACAACATTCTGCATCATTCATATGCTCAATTTTGTTTCCTAGGTGGAATTTAAATATTGTTCTAGAACTCAATGCATCTGTATAGTGGCCATATCCCCCCAGACTTAATTCAAGATTGAAACTTTTTGCTGTTTTTAAATTAAATTCTGTAAAGTCAATTATGATGAATGACCAACCCATGAATTGTTATATACAATACAGTGATTGAATTATTTTTGAACACTGTAAGTCTTTTTTTTTTTTTTTTAAGACAGGGTCTCACTCTGTAGTTCAGGCTGGCTCTGAGCTCACTATGTAGCCCAGGCAAGCCTGGAACTCAGCAATCCTCCTGCCTCTGCCTCCCAAGTGTTGGGATTACAGGCATGAGCCACCATGCCCAGCACTGTGGTATGTGATACTGACTACTGGTGGGCGTGAATTACCATGCCTGGTATTGTTGTATGTAGTTACCCGAAATTGAACTCAGGAACTTGCGCTTGCTAGGCAGGTGCTGGAACCACTGAGCTAAATCTGTGGCCCTGAAAGTCTTTAAAATTAAAAAAAAAATTACTTGCACTTTTGTACTCCTTCAAATTGAAGGGTCAAAATGCTTAAGACTTTGTAACTGGACAAATAAAAACAAAGTCAAAACGCTGTCTTCACAAACTGAGGCTTTTCATAGAAGCTTTAGCTATGAAAAGAGAATTTGTCTGTTATAAACCCTTGAAAATAAGGGCTTATTTTGGGAGCACTGAAAAACCCTTAAATCATAGAGGGGTTAGTTGGTGCCACTATAATTCACAACCAACTACTACTTTATAGGTTATACTGAAAAGTTAATTCATCCTCATTTTGTTCCTTTTAAAAAATATTCTTTGGAGGCCATTATTACTTCCATAGATATGGACTCTAGTTATATCTTTTCCTGTAAAAATAAAGGTATAACCGTGATTGTCTATATTTCTCTACTAAAGTTAGCTACCACTATACATTTATTAATCTTATTTTCTTCACCAGTTAATTCAAGAGCTACGTATTCCAAGTATTCTACATACTACCCAGGATCAATTGTAAGCATACAAAAGTAGGAGTAAGTCTTATGAAATCTTATTTCAAATTATTAGTATTTATTATGCTCATTACAAATGAGACCTAAGGTACTAGAGTTTCCTTCCAAAACTAAGATGAAAGTAGACTTCCAAAGCCGATGGAAGGTAAGCCACTATAAAGCTTACTTCTGCCGTTGTACATTACGAACCTACTCAGTTCTTTCCCATCAAGGCTCAAACTAGTCCAAGGAGGTGATTAAACCATTTCTTGTTTGCTCGTTTTCAATTCATCAGCTAGTATTTATCATGTGTCCAGAGTACTCTTCTATGTGCTATCCATAGTAATACCTTTTCTGGAATACTGAACTACCTCAAACGTGCAGATTTCCCTAACCAGAATTAAACTGCTTGTGAAAGATAAAGTGCTAGCCATGTATTCTAAACGCATACATTCAGAGCTAAGAATTAGAAAACAAATTGGAAAGTAGGGAAGCCTAAAACAAGACATTGTGATATCACATTCTTATAAACATTGTGTGTGAATACATAGAAAAAGCAGATAAGCAAGTTTTAAATAAGACGACAAAACCCAGGAAATACAGATTTTACCAAAGGATGACAATAAACTTCCCAAGCTACAACTATAAACAGAGTTACTAATATATAATTTGCATTGGTTCTGAAAAACAAAACAAAACAAAAAACCCAACCAACCCCCCAAAAAAGCACACACAAAAAAATCAAAGAAAAATAACTTAACTAAAAACAAACAAAAAAAGAAAACAAAAAAATCACCAACCAAAAGTAAAACACCCAGTAAACTATCCACCCAAGCCTATAGTAGAGTGTGGCAATGATTAATGTATTTCTGTGGAAATTGACTCACGCCTTATAAGCTCTTAAAATAAAATCAAGGTCACTATGTGACAAATGATAGCACTAGGGAGAAAAAAAAGAACACTGAAAGTAAAACAGTCATTGGCCTTGGTTTCAGTTATCTTTTCAAATCAGCACTAAGTGCTTAATATCAGGTACAACATTTTTGGCTTGTCAGACCAGTAAGACATGTTTTGCCACTGGCCAAAGGCAGCTGAAGAAACAACTACTTGAACAAACTAAATGCTGCAACATGAAGCATTTGACTTCCAAATCTAAATAGTTAAAATGATCAGTGAATATCTTAATGGTCAAAGGGAATGACATTCATTATCCAAACAGGCTCATTTCCTCTAGCTCCCAAATGAACAGTAATTATAGTCACAAAAGAAACAACATTTTTTTTTTTTGATTCTTTAGGGCCAACTGTGAAAGAGGTCACCAATATATTAGCAACAGCAGTGGACGAGGAAGAACAAAATAATGGGTGAAAGAATCTTGCTGGACATTTGTTCATCTTTTTCTTTATTAGCCAGAAAAATGTAACATGCTTTTCTGGAAATTTCAGGTACACATGTCTTATCTCCTTATATACTTCACAGGTTTAGAATTCAGGGCTCTGAATTCTAAACAGAGCCTGAGAGCTCTGTAACCGTGTAAGAAAGCTTTCTTTATGTAGCTTGGTGGTAGCCAAAACACACTTCATGTCATTAGGGATGTCAGGACTCAAAGCTTCCTGCGGACTGGGCATTGGCTCTTTACCTTCTGTGTGCAGTCCGTCTCCTTCCAGTGCTCCAAGGCCCACATTTGTTCCAAGAATGACATCAAGGAAGTCTGGATACGGTTCTGCTGTGAGGCAAGGTGCTTTGATTGATAGAATCACCCGTGTGCATTTCACTAACACTGTTTAGGAGGTCATCTGGAGTCTGAGGGACACCGTCGCTGCTCGTGCTTAGCCCACTGTCTGTACTCTCATTTCAAGAGTGAGAGGTGCCGTGGTGAGAAAAGGATCGAAGCCACCGGTCGTCATTGTTCTTAATTCCTGAGACCCGCTGGGGAGAAGATACTGGATTTTGAGTCCCGCCATCCTGTTCCAGTGTTGGCGACTGGCTACAGAGAGCTAATTCCTGGCATTTTGGAGAATTTACTGTGCTGGGATTTATATTCCATATTGGCTGCCATTGTTTCAACCAAAGTCTTCCCTTCTCCATCTGCAGTTGTTGGAGATGCATCTGTTGCTGCTGGTTGGCGCTGCCACCACCCGTGACACCTCCCTGTGAGCTCTGAAGAGCCGAGAGCAGTGGCTGTTTTACTAGAGCACTTTGAATGATTCTCTGGTTCATGGCAAAACAAGGGTCAAGCCTTGAGTCTAGCCAAGAGGTGCTCTTGTTCTTATTGTTTATATAGTAAATTTCTCCATCCTGAGTTACGGCTTGTTCCATCCTTCAGGAAGAGAATGTGAGGCCAAGTTCATCAAGTTCTGCTGCACTGGTAGACTGCTAGGGGCTGTAACATTCATCCGAGAGAGCATGGCCTTCCTGGGGTCCCACCATGTTGTCGCCTGATCTATGTAATTTAACAGATATCTCTAACCAGAAGATCTCTTGGCCATCTCCCAGTCTGCTGGCCAAGGTACATCACCAGCTATTGCAAAAGAAGACTGGCAATGATGATAACATTATTTTTTTTTCTTCTGCATCAATTTCCTTGCTTGTTATTGAATTATTCAGGATGTTTAAATCTTCCTGGATCAATTTGGGTAATTCATATATATTTAGGAATCCATGCATTTCTCTTGAATTCTCTCTAATTTATCTGTACACAGTTTATGAAGTAGTTGTTAATGAAGTTTTTTTTTTTTTTTGGCAGTGTTCATTGTGATTTCACCTTCTTCATTGCTAACCAGACTAATTTGTGTGCTTTCTCTTTATATTTTTGCTAGGAATGGCTAAGGTTTTTGCTATTTTGCTTATTTTTTCAAAGAACCAACTCAGATTTATTAATTCAGTTTTTTTGTTTGGTTTCGTATTCAATTTTCTTGATTTATGCTCTAGCACAATTCTTTGGGTTTGGATTGTTCTTGTTTTTCTAGGCCCTAGAAGTGGGTTTCTAGGTTATTTAGTTGGATTTGTTCTGTTTTTGTTAAATGGCATTTACAGGAATATACTTCCCACTTAGGGCTACTTTAATTTTATCTGGTATGTTGGGCTGGCATGGTTGTTCAGTTTTAGGAGCTGTCTTAGTTCTTCCTTGATTTCTTCCATAACCCATTGATTATTTAAGACTTCAACACTTAATTTTCATGCATTTTCATAAATTCTGTGTTTTATTTTGACACTGATTTCTAGTTTCATTATATCACGAAGGAAAACTGAAATTTTCCCTTTAAAGCCAGGAATAAGATAAGGATGTCAACTGTCATCACTCCTGTTCAGAATAGCTCTTGAAACATTAACATGTGCAATGAGGAAAGGAAAAGAAATAAATAGATATGTACAGGAAAAGAATGAATCAAATTATGATTTAGAAATGATATGATCCTATACATAGAAGGCCCCCAAAATTCCACCAAAGCTGAGGATTTAGCTCAGTGGTTCTGGCACCTGTCTCACAAGCACAAGCTCCTGAGTCTGATCACCAATCAAAAAAAAAAAAAAAAAGACAAAAATGTCACCAAAAGAATGTGATGCTCGAAGCACATTTTTTCATCTTTGCAATTTTGAGGCTACAAAACGTGGGGTCTTGTTGTGTCGTGATATTCTCAGATCAGTTATTGTCCTCTTCATTTTCAGCATCCAAGTTCTCCTCTGATCTATTTCTTTTTTGCTGTTTGTTTGTTTGTCTTGAGACAGGGTCTCGCTTTGTAGTTTGAGCTGGCCCTGAATTCACTAAGTAGCCCAGGCAAGCCTCGAACTCAGTGATCCTCCTGCCTCTGCCTTCTGAGTGCTGGGATTACAGGCATGAGCCACCACGCCTGGCTCCTCTGATCTACTTTTGCACTCTGCAATTTTAATGAAGCTTCCTTTATTGCCCAACTCACAACATTTTACAACATTCTGCTCAGGTTTTTTGCTTTGATTCACAACGTAAATCTAGCTAAAAGGCCCAACAGTCGCCATTTTGCCACATCAACAATAGATTGTTTGAAATTTCTTCCACAAGTTTACTTAGTCCACTCCCTTTAGTCTCGGTCTCAGGTAAAGCCTCTGGACACGACCAAAATGAAGACAAATTTTCTGTCAACGTATAGCATCCATGTTCTGAAGTCCAATAGCCAATACAGTCTTCCTCTCCAGAAGAAACCTCCCAAGTTTTGTATTAGACATTTCTATCAGTATTTTCTTCCAAGATATGATCTGAATCTCCCATCAAGTACAGATTATTCTAGTGCTGCTTCTTCAGCCAGCTTTCCAAACCTTTCCAGACTCTTCCTGCTGTAGTTCCAAAGACTCTTGTCTTTGACCCACAAAGTTGAAGAGACATGGTGGCACAAATCTGTAATCTCAGCACTTGGGAGACTAAGGCAGGAGGATTGGTGTGAGATGAAGTTCAGCCTGTAATGCACAGCATGAGCCCATCTGAAACTGATAAACCAAAGCCAAAAGCAAAGTCTCTTGAACCACGTGTCAGGTACAGTCACAGTAATGACCCCCCCTCCTGGTAACAAAATCTGTTTCAGTTAATATTCTTATTGGTGAGACAAAGTGCTTGACAGCCACTAGATAAAGGAGGAAAAGTTTATTTATTTTGCAGTTTATAGAGGCTTTGGTCCATAGTCCCTAGGGCAAGCTGGCATGGCAAAGAGGCATCACAGAGGAGAAACTGTTCAAAGCAGAGCTGGCAGAAGGCAGCATGCAGCAGGAAGCAACATCTTCATCCATAGCACTAGCATCAGAAGTAAAGCAGAAGGCTCTCCCTTTTAACCCTTCAAAGCAGAAGGCTCTCCCTTTTAACGCTTCTAGGCTACCGGCCTTTTGGGTTTCCACCCACACCCAGGGTAGACACTCTCATTATCCATACTCAGAACTATACTTAACCAATCATTGAACTAATTTAGTAATCCTGGACCATTAATCCCACCATCACATACCCTAGAATGTGGTACCTCTGAAAAACCCACCTGTGAGTACATAAAGCTTTGGGGGAACATCTCAAAACAAAGTATAATGGCTATAAAGACATCTACTTCACTTAATTTTATTTTCTACTAATTTATTTCAAGTATGTCTTTATTCTTTAAGTTAAAAATAAGTGAATATATTCAAGCTTTATATTGTGATACATATATACTGTATATGCATGTATATGATTCTAGTAAAATAATTTTTATAGTCAAGCAAATTCAGATATCTATGAATAAAATAGTTATACTTTTCATGATATGAGCTTTTAAATTCTATTTTCTTAGATAACAACCAGTAAATTTACTAAATTCTGTTAAGCTTAATTTTTACTTTTTTTTTTTGAGGCAGGGTCTCGCTTTGTAGTTCAGGCTGGACCTAAGCTCACAGCAGTCCTCCTGTCTCTGCCTCCCAAGTGCTGAGGTTACAGGAGTGAGCCAACACACTGGGCACTGTGGTATGTGGTACTGATTGCTGGTGGGCGTGAGTCACCACACCCAGTATTGTTGTATATGGTTACTGGAGATCGAACTCAGGACCTTGCACTTGGTAGGCAGGCACTGGATCACTGAGCTAAATCTCCAGCCTCTTAATTTCTACATTTTAGCATGGCTAATACCTATGTTTACAAATGAAACATACCAATGTAGAAATCTCAACATCTAAAAAAAAAAAGAAAACAGAACCTAGGCTTTAGGTCAGTGGTTCCAGCAGTGTGTCCCTGGTAAGCACAAGGTCCCGAGTCCAATCCAGTTACCACATATAGTGCCGGGCGTGGTGGCTCACTCCTGCACTCCTGCAATTCCAGCACTCAGGAGGCAGAGGCAGGAAGATTGCTGTGAGTTCAGGGCTTGCTTGGGCTACATAGTGAGTTCAGGACTAGTCTGAACTACAAAGCGAGACCCTGTCTCAAAAAACAAAACAAAACAAAAACAAAAAGCGGACTAGGAAGTGACAGTGATTCAGTCTCCTTGAAATTCCGAATCTTGCATTGGAAAATGATAACTTGGGGTAGGAAAAAGGTGAAGTAGATCCTCAGGAACTGAAAGGGAAAGGTAAGAAAATTAAAAGTTACAGAATAGTTGCAGAGATAGACTACAGCACAGAGAAGGTAACAGTCCAGTCTGAACTTTCTCCGTGGCCTCTCTGTCCAAGCAAAGTAAAGTGTTGGGGCTTCCAAGAGATTCCAGAGAGAAACGGTGGAGGTAAGCTGGATTGGAAGTTTTGATCTGCAAGGGTGGCACAAGGTTTTGGTTTGTGAGTTCTTCCGCGATTCAGACCACGGGACAGTGATCGAATTACAGGTACCTATCACAACATTGGAGAGAGTGTGATATTTGATACCATCCTGAGAAAGTGTTTAATGTTTCAGGCAGGAGCTCAGAACTGTTGTGAAGTTGCACCTCAGGGTTCCTAGGTTTTGCAGTGTTACCCGCCCACGCTGAGAGACAGCCACAGGAGACAGCTGTGGACAGGCAGCGGGAAAGAAGGATTCTCTGAGGACACTGGTCCCACCTATGATAGCCAGAGGACAGACTAGACTACAGTTGCTCTGGGTTTCAAAATATAGTCAATGATTATTTCAGCCATCGCCCTACCTGACTGCATCTGGCACTGACCTCGGTTCCAATTTCCTACCATCGTGAGTGAGGACACATCTTGACTTGGACATTGCCATGGCCTGGGTAAACCAGAGGACCTCTGGAATATAGAGACACCTCAAAAACCACAGGCCTCTCAACATCTCTGGTCATTCGAGAGATGCAAATGAAAACAACATTGAGATTCCACCTCACTCCACAAAGAATGGCTGCTATCACAAAGTCAACCAATGATAAATGCTGGCGTGGCTGTGGGGAGAAAGGAACCCTTCTCCACTGTTAGTGGGATTGCAGACTTGTGCAACCATTGTGGAGATCCGTGTGGAGATTTCTCAGAAAACTAGGACTACGGGTCCCATTTGACCCTGCCATACCCCTGCTAGGAATATACCCAAAAGAACTTAAAAACTCACATTGGAAAGACAGATGTACACCCTTGTTCATAGCAGCTCAGTTCGTGACAGCTCAATCTTGGAAACAACCCAAATGTCCATCAACTGGAGAGTGGATAAAGAAGATGTGGTTTTTTTTTTACAAAATGGAGTATTACTCTGCCATAAAGAATGACAAGATCGATCCATTTAGGTGCAA
>PVIC010048700.1:0-13414 GCA_004025085.1 Thryonomys swinderianus
TGTCTTTTCATCTAACTTTATATTTGCATTTTTATGATAATTTAGAGAAACATTCAGTATTTTACTAGATAATATTGAAAACATTCAAGCATCAAAAATTAGTAAAAGGCAAACAAATAATTGTAAATCAAGTTTTTATCAAATCTAGCATGCAGGGAGTGAGGCAGGGGAATCTCAAATTCAAGCCCAGCTTGGACAACTTAGCTACATAAGACTCTGTCTCAAAAAGTAAAAAGTAAAATTGAGTTGGAAATATAGTTCTGTAAAAAGGTTCTACGTTCAATCTCTAGTACTGCTAAAAAAGAAAAAGAATAGCTAGTTTTATTCTATAAATTACATGTTAGCAGATACAAAAAGAGATGAAGCCAAAACAATATGTAAATAAGAGAATATATGGAAAATGCTAAGAGAGGAAAATACATTTGGTCCACATAAAAATTTATTTATTTTCTCTAGATTTGAAAGGAAAACAAATTAAAAACTTGATAGACCATTTTTAAAAATTGGGTCAAAAGAGACTTGAAAATGTTTCTTGTTTGTTTCTTGGAAGTATGGGATTAAAGTAAAAATACAGAAAAATAAAATGACATAAAGTTTTGGGAAACTAAAGTTATGCATTAAAAGCCTTAAAAATTTTCAAGACTTCTGTCCAGTTATCCCACGTTTACTGTTTTTCACCATAGGATATAATCAGGGTGACCGTAAAGATTTATGCACAGGTACATTCATCATAACATTATTTATAATGGTGAAAAATTGAAAATAACCTAATGTCCATCTGTCAGGGACTGGTTAAATAGACCATTATGCAGTCATTAGAATTTAGAAAACTGCATAACAATGTTGAAAAATGACTTCTTTCTCTCCATAAGTTTCCACCATTGCTTCTACTTAAATGCAGGAGGAGGTTTGGAAGTGAAGTTGACTTGCCTTTTTTTCTGTAACTAAAATGGATTTGTCTTTAGTGACTGAATGTTTTAGATTTCTGCAACTACTGAGCTTAAAGCTCCCCTAAAGTGCCCCATCCACCTGCTGTCTGAGAGCCACATAGTTGAGATATAAGGACTCTACCCAAGACATGGAACCCACGGAAAGCAGGAGGCACACAAGTCTACGTCCTCTCCCCTGCTCTCCTCCTCTCCTCCCCTCCCCTCCCCTCCCTCTCTGTTCACTTGTTGGATGGGCTATTCTTCCCTTAGCCTCCCATTGCAAATGTAGGCAAAGTCAGCCTAGCAGAAGAATAAATCTTATAATAATAGCACGAGCTCACAAAATAATTTCAAGTTAGTACTTTGAAGAACCCAGTACTATGTAATCATCAGTTTCCCACTCATTTCTGGAGCCTGACTTCTCCTCCACAGCGCCCCCGACCGCCAGGCTGGGCCCTCTCCCTGACAGTTGCGCTGCAACCCACGTCCTCCCTGGTGCTGGGCTCCCTTCCCACTTCCAAGCGGATGTTTCTTGGTCCTGTGCAGCCAGAGCGAGGGACGCGGGTCCTGAAGGGTTCTGTGGAGAATTTGTCTGGGGGGCAGACAGTTCCGGTGAACCCTGGCTCCTATGGCTGCTCTGGGGTTTCCTTTCTGAAGAACTTTTCTGCCTGGCTGGCTGGCTGGCCGTGCTTCGCCTCAGCCCTGCATTTCTGGGGATCTGTCCCGCGGAATGAGTGCAGGAGACCGAGCGCTGTGCAGCCTGACGTCCTCTCCTTCACCGCCCAGGAGAAGCACTTCTGTGGACCTAGCGACAGGGCTGACCCCGTGCCCCTAAACCTCCTTCTTCTGCTGCTGAATCCGCCAGGTGGGTTGATTGGAATTTTCCAGGTGTAAGCAGCCGCCAGGACCAGTCTCAGGGCCCCAGGATACAAATCAGTCTTCTCTGATGAAAGTTTTGCCTCGCGTGGAAGAGAAATTCTGGACTTATAAACCCACGTCTCCCCAAAGAAACCCGCCTTACAGATTCTCTCTCATCTCTATTCCCATAACCCCCTTTAAGTCATCCAGGAGCTAGGGGGAAATTCAGGAATTATATAACCAATCACCCAAGACTTCGTCTGAAATTTTTGCATGAGAGGAAACAGTGTCTACACAGTTTCACGTCCTCTGCCATATTGCAAGAAGAAAGTTCCATTTTAACAGCCTGAGTCTAGCTTTCTGGGTTCTTTCTCTGCTGTCTAACGCTTTAGTTGTGTCAGACTTGGAGTTCCAGTGCCTGCTCTTCTTCCCCCGTCCCCCTTATTCCTCCAGCCCGGTGAATGCCTGTCTGCAACACGGGGTGCTCATCTGCCCACTCTCTGTGATCCAGCAGCTTCTGCCTTCCTTTTCCAGGACCTTCCTGAGTTGTTACCAAGCTAAAGAGGCAAAGCCCGTCTTCATCAGGCACAAATCATCTCACCTCTCACCATGGAACATTACTCAGGGGCTGGCACATGGTAGATGCTTAGGAAATGGAATAGGGCACACTTTGCCCTTTATATGTGGTGTTGACCTCAGTGGTGACATTTCGAGTATTGGGTCACTTAAGGTCAAGGTCCCAGAGGCAAGAGGTGACCCCAGACAGTGGGAAGGATCAGATGGGTTCAGAGAAGCGCCATGTGGTACGGATGTTCAGTAATCTTCACTCTCCTGAAAACTCAAAGAGGCAAAGAGCCACCAGGGCAGAGCCCACTCGCCCAGTTAAATCACAAGCTTCCGGTTAGGGAAGATTAACGGGAGAAATGAAGTGTGGTAGTCAGAGAGGGTGACCAGCGATGCCCAGAACGTAGTACATCATTCACGTCAAGATCAATGTCCCCTGACCACTGACTATTCAGGAGCTCCCTGTGTCGTAGTCCTGTTGCCCGCCCGTCTTGTTGCCTGTGGAAGCCAGGAGATGACTACACAAAATCAGGAAACCTCTGCTAGATCTCTGGGAGCCTCCAGACACCGGCTGTCACTTTGCCCTCATGTATAAAACTAAGTAACCAGTTTAGCTGGTTAACCCTTAAGACCCAGAGAAAGCAATCCCAGTTTTCGTTTTTCACATCCCAGGGGTGGAACTGGGCTCAGATCATTCAGCAATGAATAAGGAGGTGTGTTTGCTTATGGAGGACAGGGGTACAGTGCTGCTAAAGGTAAAGAGGAGATGCCAGGCAGCAAAGAAGAACGAAGAGATGCTTACCTCACTTGCACGTAGACCCAGGCAAAGGAGGCTCCGGCATTCACCCACCGGAGGCGTTTAGCATGGTAGGTGAGCAAGGAGAGCTAAGGGCTTCTTTTTCCTGCATCTGGGTGTTCAGAGCAAGAGCACCATTTTGACTTACACTCATCTTCATTTAGACTGGCTTAGGCGTAGGTCAGGAAGGGAGCTGAGGAAGGTGTAGTCTTGGTCTTTGTATCAACATAGAAAATCTGCCTGGAGAAGGTGTGGTGAGGCTTAGAAATGGCAGAATAGCTCAGTTAAGGTGGGAAACAAGAGCAGTTGAACCGGCGGGATTGACTGTCCGCTGAGAACCTGAGACGAAGGGAAAACAGGCAGCCGTGAGAGCAACACTGGTTTGTACCCTATTTGGAAGATAGCACACTTCCTCTCCTGGCTTCCCCTGGAGGAAACATCAGCTCCCTCAGCTCTTCTTGGTGGCTGAGGCATCTCTCTGTGCAGGGCCAGCCCCGCCTCTGCCCCATTTATCTTCATCCATCCCAAATTCTACAGGCTTTCTGGAAGAAGTTCTCATAGAGTGTGTATCACGTGTCTCTCAGAAATGACAGTGTCCCATGCTCTTCCAGGGGTTCCAAGTAGCCACTGCATGTCTGTACCTCACTGTCTTTTCCACACACCCATCCATGGGGATCTAGACTGTTTCCACCTCTTGGTTCTGGGCGCTAGTGCCACTCTACACACAAGAATGTAGGTGTCTCTTGGACGCACTGACTTCATTTCTTTTGGATGTACACTTGGCACACGATTGCTGGATCGTGGGTTAGTTTTATGTTTAATGTTAGGGGGAAACTCCCAGACTGTTTGAAAAAAATAGTCTCTCAGAAGCCCGAAAAAGATGTGTTTTCAACACTGGAGCTTCCAAAAGACAGCCTGCTCTTCCAGTGTCTGCTTCTCTCCCTTTGAATTTAGGATCTTCCTTCCTCCTTAATCAGTGTTTACCTGAATGTTTGCTTTTCTGATCCTCAATACATTTTTACACAATTTTTTCCACCCTTATGTCCTGTACATTTCTTGTTAAATTTATTTCTGAACATTTCTATATTTGAGGATGTTCACATAACTGAAGATCATTTATTATTGCATTTATCAACTGGTTATTTCTAATAAAATAGCTATTATTTTTATATTTTATCATGTAACTTACCATTTTATCATTTGTATCATTAACACCACTGACTTTCTAGTTGACTCTGTCGGGTTTTCTAGGTAGATGATCATACCATAAGCAAAAATCATAAGTAAAAACTTATTTCCTCTTTTCCAGAATATATTGTTTTCTATGAAAATTTCTGCATATCTGTGAAAATAAGAGAGCGGAAAAGAGACAGAAACAGAGACAGAAACGGAGAAAGAAAAATCTTTCCAACTTTTTCAACTCATTGAAATAAATTACAGTGAAATTATCTCTTCTTTAAAGGACTAACAATCTCACCTGTAAAACAGTCTAAGCTCAACATCCTTATAGAACTGTTGCTTTGACAAAATTTTTTTCTTTAGTCTTTCATTTATTTATATTTTCTATATTTTCTGAAGCTGTCTTAAATGTGTTCCCCTTGAACATTATCAGCATTGTATGCTTTGTTTTAAGCAGAGTTGTTGAGACGTCTCTCAAAAGCATATAAATCCCCTTCATATTTGTGATTATATCTCTACTCCCACTCCTATTTTGGTCTCATTTTTCCTTGATTAGATTTCTTGGTTTTGAATATTTTATTTATCATTTCAGAGACTCCAATCTCACTTATTTAGCAATTCTGCTGACTGCATATTTATGCTTGTTATTTCTGTTAATTCTTTTGTCCTACTTTCCTGATTTTTTGAAATTTTTTGCTGATTAGCTGAGTTTAATGGTCAGAATATTTGTTTTCAGTTTTGCTTCACTTAATAAGAACAACATGCAAGATCATAAGAAGTGCAGCTTTGGCCGCAGCCCATACATTTTCCTGGGTCATTGTTTCATTATTTTTCAAATTGTCTATATTTGTAGTTAAGCCATATCTTTTATTCAGTTATACAGAATTGTGTTTCTTAAATCTCAAGTAGTTTCTCATTTAAAATTATGTTACTTATATAGTTTGTACTGTAATTGGATAACGTGACCATTGCAACATTTCTAGGAATATAATCAGCTATTTAAGAGTTCTAATGTAATTATTGTTATAAAGATTCCATGGGGACTAGGGGAAAAAAAGAGTAAATTCTGCAGAATTTGATGTTACTATTTACTCCACTTTATCCAGAGACTTCTCTGACTTTGATATTTTAAATGAGCTAGGAAAAAAATGTGGCACCAAATCAGAAAAATACAATCATAATGTACCACTGATACTTTGTTTCTCTTTATTATCTTTATATGTTCATAGCTTTTCAGTATATATTGTGATTCCACCTTATTCAATAGCAATAACCCTAGTAATAATGCCTGACATGTGTGAGGTGCTTATGCTGCATTAACCATTGGGCCATCCATATTGAATGTCTTCTTAGCTTTTCATTTGTCACGCTGACACTGTGATAATGGTCTGCTGATTACAGAAGAGGAAGCCACTACAGAGCACATGAGGCAGGGTCAGATTAGGCTGCATGGGTCAAGAAATAATAACAAATCACAATGGATATTTGTTCCACTTACTTTGTGGCCCAGGGATGGTATTATGGTAACATCCAGTTGTCTCTGGCCTTGGGTGCACAGGATTCTTTTCTGCTATCCTCAGCTCAAAGATCTAAATACCACCTGGTTGAATTCAGACTCAGGGGTCCTAACCACAAGTTGGCCTGTTTCTTTTGGCATCTGACAGGGGAGACAGAAGGGCCCAATCTGTAAGAATACCAAGTCAACCCAGGTATGCTTTTCCCCAAAGGCATAGGAGTCCTTGAAGTTAAAAGACTCTCAGCTTCCATGTCCACCTTTTATTGAGGCAGGATGCTGAGGCTGAGCCCTCCCCTAGTGGCCTTGCCACCTCTTGAAGATGCTGCCCACCCCAGTCCTTGCTGTCTGACCTCTTCCTTGGAATAGCGGGAGGCACAGTCTCTTCCTCTCTGTCATCTTCTAAGGTCCTCTGCTTCTTATTTTGGTGCCTCTGGTTAGTACTTAGCCTAATCTCTTCAGTGAGCTCATGGGACAGTGGGGAAGACTGCATTTGATGATATATTGAAGATAGCTTCCTTTTTGGCCTTGCTTCCATGGGATGATGAAAGGAGAATAGAGAATAAAAACATGTTGAAGAACATATTTCAACATACCAGCTAGACACCCAGATAAGACCTAGTTAAAAAAAAAAAAACTTTAGAAAAAAGGTATTTTCTCTGGAAATTTCATAAATTATTATTTGAAGCATAACAACTCCCCACCCCTTTATCTTTTCTACTTGGCAAATGAAAACTGGTCGTATAATGATATTTTCCCTTTAAACTTATACTAGTCTCATGGAATAAGTTTACTGTCAGAGACATTTTTGTCTTTTTCTTTTCAATTCTTCCCCTGTTATTGTTGGTAGTCTGACTTGAACTTTGAGACCAATGAGAAAATTAGCCCTGTGTACTTATACTTCTGTCTCTGGCTTGCAGAACAATCCTTCCAATATTTTACTGTTTTAAAAAATTCTGTCATAGTTCTTAACTGTCATTTTAACAAGTATTATTCCTGTAAGAGCTGGCTTCTAATAGTTTTAATTAAAAAAATGTGCGTTAAAATCTATCACCTTTTGTGAGGATCACTTTTCTTGTTTAATCTTTTAAGCTTATTGATTTAAAATTTGTTCTCTAGTGTTGGTTTAACCTTTCTGAGTGACTCATAGTTGGTTGAAGTTTGCTATTTTAAAATTAATATTGCAGTTTGTTTCTTTCTATGTTCTTGCATTTCTGATCAAAACTAAGGTTAGCTGATGATTCTTTCTGGTTCAGTCATTTATTGATTATATGTAGCAGCTCTTTATCTGGCTTGGATGTAAAGTTACACTAAGATCTTTAGTTTAAGGAGCTTTAACTTGGCACTTTTATGGTCTGGAACAGTTCGTGTGGTACAGGGTCATTTTTATTTGGTAAGAATTTAGTAGAATTTACCTTCAAGTCGTCTGAGGCTATTACATTTTGAGGGACTGAGATATGCCTCTTTTGGACTTTATCCTGTGGTTGCAGACTGTTTCGGTACACTATGCCACCTTTAGCTAGGTTTTGTCCCTCACATTATCATTTAAATGTTTACATGTATTGTTATGAAGTTGTACATGTATTGCAGTGTTTCATAGTTGGACTCTATCCACTTTTTAAATTTTGTTTTTCCCTTGATTAGACTTGTGAAAGAATTGACTTTTATAAATCGTATTAAGCAAACATATTTTGTGCTGATCTCAAGTGTTTACATTTCTATTTTACCAATTAACCCCATAATCGTTATCAAATGCTTTCCAATAATTTGGGAATTAGTTTTCTAGATTCCATCAGTTTTCTAGATTCTTGAGCTTTAAGATTCATTTTATTATTTTTAGCCTTCTTTATTTTCTCCCATATGTGTTCAACTCTATATATTCTTGTGAGTCTTCATAGAACTTTACATATGGTATTTCCAGTGGCAGATTTCACTGTAAATAGTTTGTTATTTATTTGGGCTTTTTCTTTATTCTGGACTTTCTTTAGTAGTAGAAGTAATAATAGCATTAATAACGATGAACAAGTGGATAGGGCATTATTATTTTGCTATGCATTTTATTGTAGTACTTTAGTCACGAAATGGACTTGTATTTTCACATTTTATGCTTGCTGGAGTTTTCTTTGTGTTAGTTTTTAAAATTACAAAGCCTTGCAAAAGTAGGAGACTTAATTTTAAATAAATATTTTCTGCTTATTGGAGTCATATAATAGAGAGATTCAGATAGTATATTAAGAAATATCTGGGAGCTTATAGCAGCAGACTAAATATCTTCACACAATGTTTATTTCCTTATACTCTATTGGGGTGGTAGTTAAATTACTAAAGCAATAATGATTCATCAAGATAAAGAGCACAGGACATGCACCAACACTGTTCATAGAGATCAGTGAAGTTTCAGTGGCAGAAAACAGAGTAGGGATCCGTGAGTAAAGACGCACAAAAGAACTGAAATCTTTGTGGCATCAGAGGGGGATCAGTGAAAAACAAATTCCTTTTCCCCACAGGACTCGAAGAAGGTCTGGAACTTGCATGTGGCAGCTGCGAAGGTTGCACATCTGTCCCAAGCAGTTGGGCGCCACCCCCCACGCCTTTTCCAATCTTTCTGTCTTCCATGTATGCCCACGAAATATCCTATTCCCATCCCTGCAGGGATGGAGACTTGATTATCTTTACAGTGGAGAGACTCCAGATGTTGGAAAGTAGACACAGTGGGAAGAGAAGGTGTTAAGTTGAGAACAAAAGGAATAAGTATTAAAGTCAATAACGGTCACTCACACACCCTTCCCTCAGTCTGTTCTCAGGGTTTCAGTGACTTGATACAACCCTACTACCGAAGGATTTTTTTTTTTTTGGGAAACAAATAAAAAATCTTGCAAAGCCTCTTAACAAGGAAGGGGGATGTCCAATAAAGAGACAAAGGCTAACAGCTTGATATTAACACCGTGGAGGTACACAGGGGAGACCTTGTGCTTCCAATGAGTTTTAAGTTTGGCGTTTAAATTTGAATGAACCACCCAAAATCACAACACACAAGAGAAAAGACTCAAAGTGGACACCATAGATCAAGGCAAGGACAGATAAAAAAAAATGAAAACAAAAAACAAATAGAAAAGAACTTAAAGTAACACACAATGGATGGGCAAGAATAAAACACATACCAGAATAATAGTGATACGGAGATAAGTAATAAGAGAGAAAAAGTGACAAATGTGTCAAACCCATCCAAAGCCTCTCATCCCTGACCAGCAGTTGAAAATTATGGACAGAAGATCATCAAAGAGGTTATAGTGACTGCTACAGTTTGGATCCTAACTGTGCATTCAGATGTTCATATGCTACAGATTTGGTCTCCAGCATGGCACTATTGAGAGCTGGGGGGTGTTTTTAGGTCATTGAGGTGTGACTGTGAAGGCTGTAGTCAGACCCCAGTCCCTTCCCCTTCTCAACTTTGAGATGAGCGACTTTGCTTCACCTTGCTCCCACCACCAGTGTCAACGTACGCCCAGAAACAAGGGGTAAATAAATCACAGACTCAATCCTGTATAACTGAGCTGAAATGACATCTTTTTCTTTAGAGCTTAATCACTCCAGTGATTTGTTACGGCAATGGAAAGCTGACTTCTGAGTAATTGCCACACTGGTTGCATTTGCAAAGAGTACACTAGAATGAAAAAAATCAAACCAACAATAGCGACAACAACAACAACAACAACAAAACAAATGAGCAAACATTTTTTTAAAAGGGAAAGAAAACAGGCCAACCATAGCATCCCAAAGTTTTAGAAAACCAATGAATAAAAAAAAGCACACTGAAAAGAACTCCCAAAAGGAAAATCAAAAGAAAACAAAACAAGACTGACTTTCTATAATGGAATAGTGTATTAGTCAGTTTTTCTGCAGCTGGGATGCAATGCCCAGTATTTACATACTAAAGGAGAAAAGGTTGAATTTGGGTCTGTTTCAGTCCATGGTTGGTTGGTTTCAAGGGAGAAACACCCATAGCAGAAGGATCTTGCAGGGGCAGCCAGGAAGCAGAAGATGTTGGGAAAAGCCTCGACCTAACACCCTTTCAGTGCGCTTTCCCAGTGACCATCTCCAGCCAGAGCCCAGGTTGTAACAGCACATAAACTCATCAGTGAATGAATCGGCTGACAAGTAAGAGTCCTGCCACGATTCAGTCACTGCCCAAAAGCCGCACCTCTGAACACAAGGCTTTCAGAGATCGTCTTGAGCTTAACCATAATGAATAGGAAATGAGATTCCAATGCTGTTTCTCCACTGTGATTCTGGAAGCAAGGTGAACAAGCTCACTCACAAAAGGTTGTAGGAGAGAAGTCTTGAGGTGGCGGGAGGTACTTAGAAATGCGTCTGAACATATGGAAGATTACTGACAGGTATTTGACAGGTTTTTTGGAGCATTTAAAGAGACCTCACTCTCTATGCATAGAACACCAAGTAGGTTAGCAAACAAAACAATTGTCAATGCCAAAAAAGCAAAAATACACCAGGAAACAATTATTATATGCTGCTTGGCTAGGCAGAAGACAATCTGATCATATTAATATAAATATGAATTACTGACATAACCAAAACTTATAATGTAAGCATATTGGTTATGTGGGGGAAGGGAAGCAGAGGCTGGATATGTGAAAGTTAAAGAAACAATTTGTAACTAATAAAAGGAGAAATAGATATATAATATACATCAATCACAAAACAATATGAGCATTAGATATCAATAAAATCATGAAAAGTTCTTCCTTTTGGAAAGCAGGCACGGGGAGGAAGAAGGAGTGAAGCAGGGCATTTGATAATACTTCATTTTTTAAAACTATGCAATTTATTGCTTTAATAAAAATGAAACTTTTAAAGAGTTTAGAGCATATTACATAGCAGCTATATTTGTAGTTAACTTTGTTAACAGTGTTAACAACCACCCTTCTACAGTTGCATGATTAAGGACAAGAGATACAGAGACTTGAGCAGGAGTAGGATGATCATTTTCATCAGGGTTATATGTTGAAGATATGCATACACACACACACAGACACACCCCACAGGCCAAAATGATCCTTAACTTCTGTGATAATTTTATGTTTGAATTTGACAGGACAGATGGGAGACCCAGATATTTGGTTAAACCTTCTTTCCGATATGTTTATGAGGGTGTGCCTGCGTAACATTAGTATCCAAAAGCTTAGGTTGATTAAAGCAGATTGTCCTCCATAATGTGCGTGGGACTCCTCAAGTTATTGGAAGGCCTGAAGAGAACAAGGAGGCCAGCTGTCCCATGAGCAGAGTGCACTCTTCCGGCATGACTGCCCTGAGCTGAGTGAGGCGTCAGATCTACCTTGCCTTCAATCCTAGAGTGAAACGTTGTATCCACCTGGGCTCAAGTAGCTGCAGACATCTACTCTGGACTTTTACCATTGACCTCTTGGTTCTTAGGCCTTTGGGCCCAGAATGAAACTATATCAGGTTCTCCTTGTCCTCCATACTGTGCACTTGCACATCTTGGAGCTTCTGGGTCTCATCTCAGTCCTGAGACAACTCCTCACAACCAATCTACCTATTTATCTAGGCATCTTTGTATCTAGCTACCATCTTATTGGTTCTGTTTCTCTGAAGGACCCTGACTAACACAACTCCTACCTTATACAATATGCAAAAAAGAATTCAAGATGTATCACTGAGTTAAACATGATGGTTAAAATAAATCAGGTCCCTAGAATAAAAATAGGAAAAGTCTTTATCTTTCTGTGGGCAAACATTTGTTTAACAAGATGAAAACAGTACTAATTGTAAAAGAAAAGATTAACATATTGGGCTTTATTAAAACTAAGTATTCCTGAAGGTTAAAAGGCATTGTTAAGGGGAAGAAGAGACAAGCTGTAGACTCAGGAGAGATATTTGGATATAAATATCCAACAGTAAATCCAAACTGAAAGCATAAAAATAGCTCATGTAAATCAATTGGAAAAATTCAGATAATCCAGTCAAAAGTAGAAAGTTTGAGGCACCCCTTCACCCAGGAGAATTCTAAAATAAACAATAAACACAATAAAGGGTTCATTGTCATTAAGCATCAGTGAGATACAAATTCAACCTCAGTACGACTCTTTTAGACACCTAGCAGAAAGGCCAATAGTACAGATTCACATTGCCAGATGTTAGAGAGAATGGAGAAGAGTGAGAATTACCTTAAGCTGCTAATGAGAACATAAATTGGTACAATTACTTTGTGAAATTATTTGGCAATGTCTACCAAAGCAAGACAGGCATTTAGCTTGTGACCAAGTCATTTTAATTAGCAGTACATACATACACACCCATACATGCGTATTTCTACCATTAGCACCCCCCCCTAAAAAAGTGAGTGTTTGTGTCCACCAAAAGATGTCATTAAACACTTAGGTATCCATTCTTTTAAAAAGCAGAAAAACAACACTGGAATGGATACATAAGTGTCTGTGCATTTATACAATGAGCTATGACTTATTGATAGGAAGGAACCATTGATGGGAAGTAGAGTCAAGACACATAAACTCATAGGCAAGAAAGTTCAGAAGAAACAATTGGGGTGAGAAAACATCGTGATTTCATCTGTACAAAGTTCAAAAAGAGCTCAACTTCCTTAATTACGAGGTGTGATTGTAAACTATGGTGAGCATTTAAATTTTAAGAATTTATGACAAGAGGAGCCCTGCTTCAAACATTCTGTCTTGCTTCAAACACACTCATTCCATAGTTCTGGGCCAGTTTTTGAAGTAATTCAAGAAGTTCACTTTCGTGAGTGTGTTTCATTCTGCTAGTGTAGCTGCTTCTGGGTCCTGAATTGATGCATAACCTGTATTTTCTACAGTTATTTTGACATTGGAGAAAAGCCAGGAATCACGTGGTGCCAGATCCAATGAATAGGTGGTAAATGCAACAGAAGCTGCCGTAAACATTTTTAATCGATTTATGACATTGAGGTAATCATGAAAATACACTCGTGTAAATTTGTGTTTTGGAAACCAAAATCATATGGCTTACTTTTTATGATATTTGCTTTTCTGTGGTAGTCTGGAACTGAACAGGTAATATCTCTAATTACTGGGCCAGTTATTTATATCAGACACTGATAGAGTGATGCAAGATTTGTGAAGGTTACGATAACTGTTAACAGAGTAATAAAACAATAAATACTTTAATAAAGGAAAGAAAGAGAATAATGAAAAGTACTTGATTAAGTATAGAAAGGGAGAGCAAGAACAAATGGATCAAATGAAAGACAAAAGGCAAAAAAGAGGACACAAGCACAATAAAATCACAATTACATTAACTATAACTGGGTAAATGATCCAAGTAAGATCATCAAATTGGATGGAAAGAGAAAAACTCTCACTGCTTCGGACTCACAAGTTTAATCATGAGAATGTACAATGCTGAAAGCAAAAGGGTGACAGAAGTCATTCATGTAAACTCTAAGCAAAAGGGCTACTGTAAACATACTAATACCAGCAGAGTCATTTCTAAAAGAAGAAACAGTGCTAAAGGTGGAGGAGATACAATTCATAATGAAAAGGGGAC
>PVIC010048701.1:0-13421 GCA_004025085.1 Thryonomys swinderianus
GTGACGGTTCTGTCCTCACGGTGTCTCCGTGCCGGTGTTCAGGGACCCCCTACAATACCTGATAGCGGTCCCCGAGGGCAAGAGCAGCGCCGCTGGTGACTCGGTTGCGGCAGAGAGCCCTGAGCACGCCCCCTACAGGTGAGAGAGTGGAAGCGCAGTGAGAGAAAGGCGGCGGCTACCTCGCTACAGGACACCGTCAGGGTTGTATCACTATATACCTGCTGCTGTTGAGCTCTTCCTGGGTCCAGTTTCTAAACTACATTTTTGTGAAGTTTTGGAGATAGGGTCTCGCTGTGTGGCCCAGGCTGGCCTTGAGCTTGAAGAGACCCTCCTGTCTCAGCCTACTGAATACTCAGATTACAAACGTTGCCACCGCACCCGCCTAATTTGCCAAGGAAATTTTATCCTGGGCGTGTATAGAAAGTCCCTACAAGACGCAGCACCATATCCACGTTCAGGAGCCCACTGGGGGTCTTGAGAGAGGTCCCCCACTGACATGGGGCCTGCTGTGCGCGTCTACCGGAAATGCCAAAATCCCTGGTGCCGCCAAACGCATGCAACAACGTGGAGAAACAGAACTCGGCATCACTGCTGGGGAGGACCGAAGGTTACTTTGGAGGACAGCGTGGCAATTTCTCTCAAAAACAAACACCCAGAAACCACGCCCTTAGGATTCCCCGGAGTAGCTGAGCCATGGTCCGCACAGAGACTGTGCAGATGTGCCCAGGACTTGGGCATGGCTGCAGGAGCGCCCGGCCCGGGTGCCCCTCGGGAGACGAGGTCGTGAACACCCGCAGGACGCACGGACAGCGGGCTCATCCAGAAAACATGAGAAACCAGCTACACGAGACCGGGCAGGGGGCCCTCAACGTATGTTCCCGAGTGCCCACTCCTGTGACCCGCGAACACAGAGCCGGCGGGAGCATACTGAGCTTGGAGCCAAGAAGAAGCTGCCAGGGCCCGAGGGGAGGGCGGACAGGGCAGGCACCACGGGGGAGGGGGGTTGGGGGGGTAAGGGCCACAGAGATTCTCTCCACCTTGCTCTCAGTTTTGCTTTGCTCCTTAAATATGGAAATGAAGTCTAAACCAGGTGTGATGGCGCAAACCCGTCATCCCAGCACACTGTGAGGCTGAGGCAAGAGGATGCCAAGGAAGACTCAGCCAGAATCTGACTCAAAGTTTAAAAGGCTGGGGATGCAGTTCAGTGAGAAGGCCCTGGATCCATCTCCATCCCGGAAAAAATAAAGGAAAAAGCAAGAGGGCTCAGGGTGCTGCTCCCGCAGAGGATACAGGACCCCCGCTGCGTGAACCCCCGTTTTGGTTTGCGGCTTCTCCCAGCCGCACTTGGGCGCAGCGACACCTGGTGGCAACGCCTGAGATTGCCAGCGGGTGCGCGGGCGCAGAGCCACTGTGCTGCTGCCTCGGGACCCAAGTGGGCAGGAGCCGCGGCGGTGGCCGTGGACAGGGCGGCCCACAAGACAGCTTTGGTTGTGACAGCCTCGGGCTCCGCAGCTGGCCCAACGACCGCCGCTGCTGTCCGAAGTATTTCTACAGAACTAGACCTGCCTGGAAGACCTGCAGCCACCCGGCCAGACTGACTGGGGCCCGGCCGGTACATGCACGCACTCCCCCACGCGAGGCGCACGTGCGCGGGAGGAGGCGAGGACACCATGCAGGTAGCTTTGGACACTTGAGTAAGAGCGAGTTTGCCAGTTATAAGGCTGTCCTGCGCTTCAGGTTTAGGACGCTGGTGGCTGTGGCTCCGTGGATTTCCGTGGGCAAGGGACTGCCATCGAGCTACCCCGAATGAGCCAGGCTTTCCCAGGATGACAGGGGGTCAGGATGCATCTGCCTGCCTCACCCAACTACCTACCTTCTATGAGAAGACCCATTTCACAGATGTGAAAGTAGAGGCCAGAGACACTCTGACTCCCCATCACCAGTCATTTCTGCCTCCTACTTGTGCTCCAACCACCTCACCCTCCACCCCTCCCCACCTCCCTCCAAGACTCTGCCTATTCTGTACTTTTTGTTTGGAGTACCTGGCAAACTCCTACATGTCCTTCAATACCCAACTCTGACCACCGTACACAGTATGGGTGCCCTACTGTCTGCATACATCCCTCCAGGGTGTCCTTTCTTAGGGAGTGTGCAGAAAAACATCCTGTCCAAGTTCCCAGCACCTAGGACCAGGCACAACCCAGAGGAGGCACTGATAATGGTTTGTTGAGTGGATAAATGATCTTTAGTAAGAGTGCGTGGAAGATCCAGGCTGGGCGGAGCTGGGGGCAGCTAAAGGCAGGGCTGTGGTACAGCAGTGGCAGGAGCTGGAGCCAGGGGCCCTCCGTAGCTGGCTGTGTCCAAGGTCAGTGTGGGGCTAGGTTTTGTCCCTCCTGTCCATTTTTCAGGCTGGAAGCTCAAGGCCAGGAGTGGCCCGCCAAGGGCACAGCCTTAGCCCTCGTCCCCAGCGTGGGGGAAGCGGCAGCAGACCAGCCAGGGGTCCCACGGGGCCCATGCCGGCTCCCTCCCCAAGGTGCAGCATGCGGGTCCCCAGACCACAAAGGTCCCTCCCCTGCCACTTCCAGCACACCCGGCCACGCTAGCTCTTGATATTTGGGCCCTCGGGGTCATTTTGTGTGAAACTGGCATCAGGAAGCCACTCTTTGATGACGGTGAACTGAAGTAGCCCCGGCCCAGTTTTCTTTCCCTCAAAGTCCAAAACATTATCAGGAACCTCAACTACAAGCCGAGGCCGCGACCACACTGCGCTGGGCGTGGCAGCACCTGTGGCTCTTGGGCCTCCCATCCCCCATCTGGTCTGCTGAGCGGCTCCCAAGGCCCAGGGAAAAAAAAAAAAAAAAAAAAAAAAACAGAAAAAACGGAAGAAACGGAAAAAAAAAAACGGTTAAACTCCTCGTCAGGGGCGGAGACAACAATCGGAGGGGGCGGAGCCAGCGCGGGTCACGCGATGGACTATATAAGGCTGAGGCTCCTGAAGGCCACAGAAACTCAGGATCAAGTATGCAGGGTCCTGGAGCAGGCGGCGGGGCAAGACCTGCGGGGATGGACCTCTGCGAATGGGAACCACAGGATGCCAGGGGGACGGAGGGGTGCTGTCCGGAGACGTGGTGGCGGCCGTGCTATCTGGTCACGAGCACAGGGACCTCGTACTGAAAGTACTGTGGCCAACATCCAAGGCCGTATTAGGATTATTGACTTTGAAATGGGGCTCCAGGTCCTCCACGGGCAGATGGTGACTGTGCTTGGAGGACTCCGGATTATTTCCCCAGAGAAAATCCTGAGTGGGAGGTGGGGCAGCCTCCCTCCCCCTTGCCCGAAGTCCAGGCCCTCGGGTCACCTCATTTGGACTGGTGACTGGGAAGTTCTTCCAGGGCAGTGAAGATGAGATTCCTTCTCCAATCCTGGCAGAGATGCGGCTCCGTCCCTGCTCCCCCGGCCCCGCCCATGTCCAAGACCTCAAGAAGGTCCTCCCGCTCTGCAGCCCAAGGAAGGGCCGACCCTGCGCGGGTGTCTGGCAGCGCCCGTTGCTCCGGGGTGTCCCATGCCCCATCTGTCCTGTTAAGTGGTTCCCTAAGACCAGAAAAACAGCAACCTGACCCTTAGGGCCGGGGTGGCGTTCAACCCACTGAGCATGATGCCGTGTGAGGGGAAAAATATGTGTGCCCATGAGATGGCCGCCCTCCTGTAAGACCATCCTGCCCCTCATCTCTCCTCCGAGGTAGGCTGGCCCCTCAATCTCTGGGGAGAAACCACCAGCACAGCAGGGCAGCTGAGGCTCCCAGCCACCTGTTTCCATGCACAAGACTCCCATTCCCAGCACATCCAGCTCACCTGGAACTATTGAACTCAGCATTTCCTCCCAGCTTAGCAACAAGGAACCCAGCGCACCTAGCTGTGTCAGCACCAGCAAGTGCTGCTGGCCTAGACCTGACACTCCTGGCGTGACCTGCCCGAAAAGACCAGTCAGCACTGGAGGAGGCAGGCTGTCCAGGCGCTTCCTGGGAGGGGGCTGTGTCCTGCTGTCATTTTCAGGTATCCTGGCAGAACTGCAGGGAGGGGAGAGGTATGGAGGAGCTGTGGTCGGAGGGGAGAGTCTCTGACGGACTGAAGACTTCCTGTGGGGACACCGCAGAGGAGGGAGGCGGCGACCACAGCCAGCAGTACCATCCGGTGTTTCCAAGTGAGCAGTTGTCTCACGTGACTCCTGACATTTTTGGTGCCAATCCAAGAGAAGTGACCCAGTGGATGTGGACAACCATGGGCCAGACACGGTGTGCCACTTTGCAGCCCTTTGTTAAGGAGCTAAGGAGAAAGAAGAAACAAGGCCATCCCAAAATCTGGGCCGAGACAACAGGGACAGCCAGTCCCACCAGGACCAGTGCAGGGATTCCCGCCTGATCTGCTCATGTCTACTCTCCCTGCTGCCTAGAACACAACCTGGGAGATACTAGGGTATTTTTGTTTACAAATGTACGGAGGGAATTTCCCGCCCGTGTAAGATGAAGTGATCATACTAACAACAGAGCCCTGTGCGTCAGCCATCGCCACAGCATCTTCTAGAGACTGAAGAGTGGGGTGGGCTCACCCCAGCCTGAGAGGCAGACACACGTGTGCCGTTTCCTCATTACAGAGTCAACAGAGAGGCACCTGAGGTTTCTGGCAGGGCAAAGGCCACACTGCCTGGGTGTCAGGGAGCCCCAGCTGTGTGAGCCAACAAGGAGGGCCCCAGGGTCACACACTTGCCCTCTGATCTCAGGTTCAGGCTCTGGTACAAGCCAGGGACGTCAGTACTCCCAAAGCATCCCTAGAGTGACAGTCACCAGGGTGAGTGGCCCTACACACCCCAGCAGAAGACATAAGATCCCCTACTGACTACACTGTACAGTCACACCACCCCACGAGTGGGGGACTGAGGAAGGCAGAGCTGCACAACCAGCACCTCTGCTTCCTTCCACAGTCTGGGGTCCTAAGTGGGGAAACTGAGGCTGCAGTGAGAAAGAGACTCCTCTGTGGTTGCATCGTGGGTGGGGGAGGCCAAGGACTGAGCTTCCCCACTGGGTCCCAAGGAGACACAGGACAGGATTTCCAAAGGAGTAGCACTTGTCCCAACTGCCACCACCTCTGACAGGCCCCTCCCTCAAAACCTGTGTCCTCTCACCCACCAGGGGCTGCAGCCACTTGCTCAGGTGCTTGCGCCACTATCCCCAGCTCTCCCATCAGAACACACAATGAGTGGTCCCATTGTTGACCCCAATACGCTGGCCCCCAGTCACCTGGGAACTCAGAAGTGGGCCAAGGGCGGCATCCAACACAGTGTGTACTACCCGATGGGCTCAAAACCCTTCTCGCCGATCACAGAAGACACCGCAGCCCTTTATAACTGAAAATACCCCCCAAGGAATACTAGTCAGCCAAGTCCAGCACGCATGTGAAGGTGGCACATCCTGGCCACCTTCCCAGTCCTGCATCCTGGTTTCATCCCACTAAGTTAGTGTAATATGTGGCATGGATAGAAGAAAGCAAAGCAAAGCAGAAGCAGAAGCACACGCTAATCCCAGTGGGGCACCACAGGCACAAAAATAGAAGGAACTCAGAAAATTAGAGCTCCCATTGGGCCGGAGATTTAGCTCCAGTGCCTGCCTCACAAGTGCAGGGCCCTGAGTTCAATCCTGATAACCACATACAGCGCTGGGCGTGGAGACTCACGCCCACCAGCAATCAATACCACATACCACAGTGCCGGGTGTGGTGGCTCACGCCTGTAATCCCAGCACTCAGGAAGCAGAGGCAGGAGGATTGCTGAGTTCAAGGCTTGCCTGGACTACATAGTGAACTCAGGGCCTGCCTGAACTACAAAGCGAGACCCTGTCTCCAAAATAAAAATAATAAGATGACAGGGCCCAGAAGACATAGCTTGACAGCAGGTTATGGTCGCCTTGGGCCAGCAGGGTGGAGGAATATCAAGGAAAGGGGGAAAGAGGATAGAGTGGTGGCTGAGAGATATAGGTTACGCATGATAAAAATGTTCTAAAATGATTCCTGAGATTGATGTATACCTGTAACCACACTAAAAGCCATTGGATTGTCCTGGTTATGTGTGGATTGTGTGGTATGCGAATAATACATTTTTTGTGTGTATATGGTGCTGTGGATTGAACCTAGGGCCTTCACAGTGAGCTATATCTCCAGCCCCTTTTGCTTGTTTTTATTTTGAGACAGGGTATCAGTAAGTTATTAAATTGCCCGGGGTAGGCTTGAACCTGTGATCTGCCTGCCCCTGTCTCCTAAAGTGTTAGGATTACAGACATGCATAACAGAGCCTGTTTGGCTGTGAGTTTTATCTTGAAGCTTAGAAAAGAAGTTACTAAAGAAACAAAACAAGAATAAGATGATTTGAAAAAGAAGCCATAAAACTATAAAAAAATACATTTTACATATTATTGTCCAAACTTATTTATAAGTGTATATAAATATATTTCCATATTTTGAAAAAGTAAATATGTATGTACGTATGTATATGTATATGCACATATGTGCATGTGTCTATAAGAAAAAATTTTCCACAATATGGTAAAAGGGCAGAAACTATGAAAGCAAAGATAAGAAATCAAGAAAATCATCCATAAAGTTGAAATGTTTAAAAGAAGGCCCAAAACTGAGGACAGAGAAAAAGGGAGAGAAATAGTAAAGTGGTAATAATCCTTTTTCCAGAAAAAGAATCACATAGGTCTTGAAGTCCAATGAGCTCCTGAAATGCCCAGCACAATAAATAAAAAAGACTTCTGTGACATCAGCACAAAATCCCAGAATGTCAAGAACAATGAAAATATCTATAGACTAGGGGGTAAATATCCAAAAAGGAAATCAGATTGTCACAGATGCCTGCCAGAGACAACACAGATCCATCGCTTTCCTAGTGTCAGGCTCCAGTGGACAAAGGGTGGGGACATAACCCACAGAGACACAGCCATCCAGTTGGACAACCTGGAACAAGTCCATGAGTAGAAGAATGAAGAAAGGAACAGATTTAGAAGATGTATCAGTTGGCTATTGCTGTGTAACAGAACACTCAGAAGTTTACTAGCTCAAATCTCAACCTTGCAATATTGCTTGTAAGTTTGTTGGTTCTGCTACCCTAGCTGGTCTCAGCAGGGCTTACAATATATATTCAGTTGCACTTCCACTGTGTTCCAACTGGGTGGCTTCACTATTTAGTTATCTGTTGTGTCTGGAGATCCATCTAGGGCCACTGGGCTAACTTCCTTGGTCCCAGGTGCTCTGTCGTCCTACTGCAGGCCAGCAAAGAAATATGGAGGGTGGGGGGAGTACAGTGTGTAGAGGCCTAGGCTTAGAACCAGAATATTTTACTTTAGCCATGTTCTGTTGACCAAGGTCTCAACCAGCTCTGATCCAAGGGGTGGGAAAATTCTCTATGTCTTGCTAGAGTTGCTGCACAGACACATTAGTAAGGACACAAGAACAGGGCAGGCTGCAGAAAAGGGCTGCTTTTGTGGTCACTCTACCATGGGGAAAGAAAATGAGGACTTATAAAAGATAACAAACAGGGCCAGGGATTTAGCTCAAGTGGTACCGTGCCTACCCTGAAGCACAAGGACCTGAGTTCAATCCCCGGTACCGCCAAAAAAAAAAAAAAAAAAAAAAAGATAACAAACAAATACCTATTCCAGTATGAAATCTCTAACATCTTCCTCTGTGACCAGGGTGAAGATGCTTTTCCAGATCAGAGCCCTGGGCCCCTGCAAGGCTTAGACAGGCTGTGTTCACTCCCCCGTATTCTACACACAGAGAGGCCTTTGGGGGTCCCAGCCTGCCTCCCCTGAGCTCACAGCTGCCCAAGAGTGGTCTTCAACTCAGCCCTAGAGCACTAGAGGGGAGACATCCTCCCACAACAAAACATGGGTGCCGCAGGGCTCACTCTGAGGCCCCTTCCAGGCTGGAGCTGAGCTTTCCAGAAGCAGGCACCGAGGTTCTGAGGGTAATGGAAGTGACTGCTCAGGCAGAAACTTAGAATTATGCCAGCTGCTTCCCTGTCTGCGAATAGAGACCTTAAGTCACCTTGGAACAGACTTGCCTCACTCTCTCTCTCGGGTCCCCTTAAGTTATATAAATGGAATGCAAGTCAGTGCTGCTGTTTTTGAAAAGGGGTTTAAATGAATCTTGCTTTCTTTGGCTTGGAAATGCCCACCTGTCCAGAGTCCTTACTGTGCAAAGCCAAGGCAGGAAGCCTGTGCAGTTGCAGGTTTGCACAAAGGATAAGGGACTTCTGCGCCTGAGAAGCAGCTCAGGCCTCTGAGTCCTTTTATTTTTTATCAGACCCAGACCCAGAAGCTCCTACAGAGACAGTGGTGGTCACTTGAGGCCTCCGGCAAGAAAGGCCGGTCACTGCCTCAGAGAGCCCTTTGCTGCCAGATGAGGGCAGAGTCTGGGCTGGCTAGAAGGGCACAGCCAGCCTCAGGGCTGCTCCAGGAAGCAGCCAGGTCTTGTCTATTACCGCTGAGTTCAAAGAGCTGTGGCCCTAGAGCCCCCAAGGTGTGTGCACCTGCCTCTCTAAGGACCTGTCCCTGAAAGCTCGAGATGGAGAATCTCTGTCAATAGCAGCGAACTGGGGACGAGAGGTGACCCCCTGCAGAGTGAACGGGTGGGCTCTTCTGCATCTGTCTCTCCGGTTCCTGAGGCTCCCTCAGAGCCAGAGCAGGACCGGTTCCTCTTCAGCTCCATCGCAGGGCCCGGGGCCTGGCATCAAGAGGACTTGGGTGCGCGTGGAGTCAGTGTACTGCACAGCACTCCCAAATGCCCATTTCCATGTTAAGAGAGGGGCGTGTTGGGGCCGAGGAACCCCTGGACTGCTGCTGCTCCAGCTGGCCCGGGGTCTCTCTAGCTCAGCGGGCAGAGCCCAGACATCTCGGTCGCGGTCCTCCCTGCAGCCGCGAGATGGCGCTAGGGCTCCATGGTTCGCAGACAAAGCGCCGTCTCCTTTCCAGGTTTGGTTTAGGGGGCAGCTGAGTGCACACTGAGAAAGGAGGGGCAGCTCCCCGCTTGACCTCCTCCTGCAGTGGGGAGGGTGATATGGTCTGGTGGGGGTGTGTAAGACGCACTGTGACTAAAAGGGGAGAGCAGAAACGCCAGTTGTGGCCACAGGGATGAAAAGGATGAGGTGAGGGTGTTCTACTTTTTGTGTTTGTTGAGACAACTCTGGCTATGTAGTCCACTCTGGCCTTGAACTTTTTGTGTAGTCTCAGCTGGCCCTGAACTCACCGTGTAGTCCAGGCTGGCCTCAAATGCACAGCGATCCTCCTGCCTCAGCTTCCCAATGCTGGGACAATAGCCGTGCGTCGCTGCACTGTGCTGGCTCCACTGTTGAATGATATCCTGGGCAAACTCCTGAGACCACTGACCTGGGCAGGGAGGTGCTTAGAGGGTACAGTGAGGAAGAGGCGCAGTGAGGAAGGCTCTAAGGGTGTCCTCAAGGAGGGATACCTAAAAACTGCATTTCACACCTATTAATCCTATTCCTTCAGTGGAACTACACAGCAGCCTGGTGATTCTCTTTGAGCTGCTCTGACAATCCCCATTCTATGGATGGAAAACTGAGGCCCGACGGGGCTGGGACGTGACTGGAGCCCAGTTAGTGTGTGGTGTGCATCAGCAAGTGGGGGCTTCCTGGAGGGAGATGGACGGGAGGGTGTGCAGGGTGTCCAGGCTGGGGAAACTGGGCCCTGCCTAGGCCATCAGCTACCCCCCGAAACAGCCAGCGGGAAGGTTGACCTGGATGCCCCCTGGGTGCGCCCTGTTCCGTCTGCACAGCCGACTCCCCAACAGCAGGCGGGTCCAGTCCGGTCCACACTCACCGTGACTGCAGACTGACTTCAGGGGGAGAATGATGAGACCCCTGACATTGTGAAGGCCACGTTATTCTGCCACTGCCTCAGCTGATCCCCAGCTGGGACATCTTTGAGAGTGGCCCTCTCAGCTCATTCAGATGCCTGTCTGGAGGACAGGACTCGGTGGAGAGGGAGCCCACCGCACTCCTGGGCAGGGGTGGGGGCTGTGCATCACTCCATCCTCTCCTCCCAGGGACTGCACAATGGCTGCGAAAACTGGGGCCAGTACACTGGCCTCGCCAATTACATTCCCACTTACTCGCAGGAAATTCTCCCAACAAGAATTTAGTTTATTCCTCTGTGGCAGAGGAACCTCTGCTGCTTACCGATGCAGAGTCCCAGTGATTGGAGCTGAAACTGGCTCTGCAAGTTCCAGGATCTGAAGACAGACTAGAAAATGGGAGGAATTTGGGGAAGCACTAATTGTGGATGATTAAGCCACTGGGGCTTTTATTTATGTGCTTGTTTATCTTGCACATCCTTTGTGCTTCTCATCCTTAGGCTCTGATGTATGGAGCAGATGAGGATTTCTGAGACATCTGAGTGCACTCCCTCCTGCCTTTGATTTTTTCTCTCTTTTAACAGCTACAAGAATTAATGTCTAAATAAAATCAGCCAACAGGAAAGCGTGCATACTGCTGCTTTCTAACTCTGACAGGTGATAGTAACGGGCAGCAAATGTGTAGAATAGAAAACTCATAAAACAGGCTTCCAAGCACCTCTCTTTTGTCACGTTATGGAGAAAGATATCTATGGGCTCGGGGAGTGTGGTGAATTTCTTAGGTCTGGACAATAAGATGTGCATCACATACACAAGACTGAAATTCTAAGTTATAAAGACCTGGAGGAAGATACAGTGTTTTATTCATGTGCAAAATCTGGAGTTTGGGTTACTCTGTACTATCCCAGTCACAGAAAAACAAAGGGAGGATGTCTTTTCTTAGGAAAGGCTAAAGGGATACAATTTGGGAGAGGGATTCTGAGGTCCACCCTGCGGAAATGGGGCTGGGGCTGGAAGCTTTTTTCTCACCCCGCCAGGAACCTTTGGGTTACTGCCCTCACACTGAACCCCCAGGGGCTCGGCAAGGCCAGCTGTGGACACAGCATGGACTCCAGGAGCCACCTGGGTGGCTGGATGTTTTGCTCAGCTTTGGTTCCCCTTTTCGGCTTCTGCCGCACCTTGGATTGGTCCACTGAGGTTATTTTTGGGACTTTGGCACATTGAAAGGAGTTTTGACCCTTCCTGGCTTCCTTCTCTTCCTCTTTCTCTGCCTCCTCCAGGGAAGACACAGCAATCTAGCTTTGGCACTCAAGGGCAATCGGCTGCTCCCCAGGGCCATCAAGCTCCCTGTGGGAGAGGGATCAAGAGCACCTAGGACAGGGATGAGGATGAAGGGTGAAAGGAAGAAGCTCCAGAAGGTACTGGGACTTCCCCAGATGCAGCTGAAGGGATGACCTCTGCTTGGTCTCCTGTTGGGAACATGTTCTGGGAGAAATAATTGGAGGTCAAATTTGATCAGGCCTTCCTGGTGCAGATGGACTCTGGACTCAACTCAACTTCCGCTCTGCTAACCACAAAGACTCTGGTGGTCCCACATGCTATGATGCTTCAAGGTGGAACTACTCCATTGCTGGCATTTGCCCTGCCCAGGGGGATCTTCATCTGCATAATGTCTCCAGGTCTATTGGAGGTGTCTGCCCTGCCCACTGGGTCTTTGTTACATTCTGTTACTTTAGAGGTGCTGAATAAAAGGTGTGGTGGGCAGGGCCTGGGGTCTTTTACTATCCAGAGTAGCATGGATCAGGCCCAAATTTAGCCTCTCTGAACCTCTTTTCTGCCTACTTATTAGTTATTATTTCACTGTGTGCCGTCAACTCACAGGAGACTAGAATCTAAAGGTTCTAGTTACGTTCCCTTCCCCTGGTTCCCACAGTCTCCACGTTCTATCTGCTCAGACCTGTTTACTATTCTGTGAGGTGATTTGAGAACCAACAACCACCACAACAAAAAGTGAACCTGAGGGATCAGAGCTCAGAGAAAGACAACGGGAATTTTAGATAAGACTTTGGAGAATTATTCAAAGCTATTGCCATTATTAAATAATAAGGATAATGAAGACATGATTTCTTAACTAAGTAAAAAGCTCAATAGGTGGCTGACAAGTGAAATGTATAGAGCTGAAAAATCAAACTGGTAATCTGAAGTTCTTGCTGAGAAATCATCCCAAAACATGACATAAAACCAGAAAGAACTAGAAAGCAAGAGAAACAGTTAAAGGACGCACAGCTACTCAGGGGGCTGAGGCAATATGTCACAAGTTCAAAGCCTGAGAAGTTTAATAAGACTTTGTCTCTAAATAAATACATGAATAAAGAAATAAATAGCTGGGGATATTGCTCAGTGGTAAAGTGGCCCTGAATTCAATCCCTGATACAGCACTGAAAAAAACCTTAAAGGACATGGAAGATATATATAGATATATAGATATATATCTATATCTATATAGATATATAGATTTTTTTTAAGGAAAGCATTAAGTTAGGAGTTCTGGAAAGACAGAATAGAATGAATTAAAAGTTCTTTCCCGGGCCAGAGATTTAGACTAGTGGTTCCAGTACCTGCTTAGCAAGAGCAAGGTCCCTGGTTCGATCCCCAATAACCACATACAACAATACTGGGTGTGGTGACTCATGTCCACCAGAAATCAGTACCACACACCACAGATGCCAGGTGGCAATATTATAGGTAGAAAAGCCAGCTAGACATATCTAGGCAGATAGATAGGGTCGGCTCTTGAAAGACTTACAAAAAGGACATCCTCAAAGGTCAACACCATTAATGAGAAACTACACTTCCATATAGCAGTGACCGGCAGACCTCATTCTCCCAGGACGGAATGTCAATGTAAGGATTGCAAATTCCCCAGACAGCAGGCCAGGACTTTGAACCACCTGGAGGAGTCTCCTAACAAGCAAGACCCTCTAGGGCTTGATTTCTCATTGGACCCTATTCAATCAAAGTTGCTGAAGTAACTATACTTGTCATTTACCCATCGGTTAGCCATGGTTTGCCCATTTCTTTCAAATCTTATTGGAAGCCCCTACTGTACTTATTGGTCAATTGTAACCTGTCTACCCTTTTTGAATCTTATTGGTAGCCCCCTATTTCAGACCTGCCTCACTCATGGCTTTGCTCCATAAAAGCCCTCGATGGGCCGGAGATTTAGCTCAGTGTTTCTGGTGCCTGCCTCGCAAGCACAAGGTCCTGAGTTCGATACCTGGTAACCACATACAATGCTGGGCATGGAGAATCACGCCCACCAGCAATCAATACCACATACCACAGTGCCGGGCGTGGTGGCTCATGCCTGTAATCTCAACACTTGGGAGGCAGAGACAGGAGGATTGCTGAGTTGGAGGCTTGCCTGGGCTACATAGTGAGCTCAGGACCAGCCTGAACTAGAAAGCGAGATCCTATCTTAAAAAAAAAAAAAAAAA
>PVIC010048702.1:0-14300 GCA_004025085.1 Thryonomys swinderianus
TGGTAAAGCCAACTTTTCTTTCTACCTGAGACTATGTCACTGACTAAGGAGCTAGTGTGGACCTAGCTTCCTTTGTAGTCTTGGTTCATGCATAAACTCTGTCTTCAGAAGTGGGCTGTGGTGGCTGGTGTGGACTTTTCTTTTTCTCCCCACACTCTCCATTGGAACCCAAAGCCACTTTCAGAAGTTAGCAATGCTATTAGCCAAATGCAGTTGCCAGAACATTCCTCTCCTTATACTTTCCATGTGTTGTTTAAGTATCTCTGTCTTTTAACCGTGGCACCACAGTAGGTCTAGAATCCTTGAGTATTCTGAAAATTTCTGTCTCCATGCAAGTCACTCTGAATTCCCCCACTCTGCCTTTATCCACCTGGAATTTAACTCATTTCAAAGCACCATGAAGTGTTTTCTCCTTGTTAGAGGTTTCTCCAACCCCTCTCCACTGACTCCCTCTGAGGGCACCTCTAATGACTCTGTCCTCAGCCCTGTGAGAATAGGAAGTATTCTGTCTATCCTTTGCCTCTAGTCCAGGGCCCTACAAAAATAGATTCCAAGGCTTTTCTTCAATAGAAATAGTAGAAAAACTCACTGGGCAGCAACACTATAGCTCTGTGTAGCAAATAAGTGCTCATTAGCATAACTTTCTAGTCCCCAAAGAGTTTATTTTTTCTTGTAAATGGTGGGAGCACAGAAAAAAAAAATCAATACTTGTGGGAGGGAGTGTGTATGGCAGCCCAATTTCTTGAAGACTGGTTTAGGAATACAGGCTACACACCAGTGTCTGCAGTTTTCACCTACTGTGTGAACTGTCATCAGCAATGAGGAAGCCAACAAGCCAAACACAGGGGAGGTCAAGGCCATGCATTTCTAATGTTCACCCTTATCTTTCATCTTTATAGAAGTAAAAGATCTTACTTAACATAACCAAAGCACCATGTTTGAGAGACAAGTCATAGGCTCTTCATTTTCTTATGCCTTTCCAAACCTGAGTTAAGATAACTCACACATCTTTCCTGTTGCAACCTTTATGTTAAAGAATTTTGAAGTTTTTCAAAAGAATGTAGTGAAAGTCTGAGGAGTAATAAATGAATCTTGGACAAAGATCCCAGAAAATCTTCCATGTGTTTTTCCATGCCAGGAGTCCTTACTGTAAATACAGCATTTTTAAATTTAAAAAACTGAAACAAATAGGATACACTTCTGTTTGTCATAAATAGTGTGAAATTCACTTACATCTAACTTTTTAAAAAGCACCTTTTTAAAAGGGTCAGAGGAGCTCAAAACCCCTAAAGGAGAAAGTGGTTACTTTTGTATATCTTTCCAAGTACAGAACTGTCCATGTCCTGACAAAAAGTTGTCACGTGTTGTTCACTTCTCATATTTTCAATAGTTTTATCTTATTTTTATTTATACATACCTCTTATAGACTTTGATTTTTTTCATTAAAACTGTTTATTTATTTCCTGTCATGATGGTATTCAGTTTCTTGCTTTTCTTTTTCTTTCTTTGGTACCTATCTTATGCTACGTGTTAGTGCCTTTCAGTTTGGGCCTGTACACAATCCCTTCAGCACACACTTCATGGTCATGTAATTCCTGTCTCTGCTATTCCTTAGTGAATATCCTACAGCTTTTATTCATACATCCCTTTTAGTCCTCTCTTATATTTCATGATCTTTAGCTCTCTGTGTTATTCACATTAACTACTCTTCTAGAAACTTTTCTGCTTGGCTTAGTCTTTGCTTACCCTTCTGCATTGTTTCACTTTCGGCCTCTTCCTATTCTCTCAGTGGAACCCTTCATCTATGATCTCATGCAACATTCTCTAATCTTCCCCTCTGCCTTTCTCTCTACGGAGTATCATATTATTTCTACTGGTGCATGAGAGCCTGAGTTGTTCTCCATGTTTCCAGTAGCTCTAATTCCCAATGGGTCTCACTTTATGCATATCTGTGCTCATCTCTCATACCCAGTGTTGCCTGGTACCAATATCCTGATAGCAATATATGCAGGGAGAGCTTCCAATTGTAAACAGCCCTACCACACAGCTAGCCCAATCACCTTGGACCATGTAACAATGAACCCACCTATCCCCTCTTGACTTGCTCCCTAGTGCTCTCCCATCCTCTATAAAAGCAAAAAGCCTTATACGTAATAAAGAAGGTTCCTCCCTCAACTAAGAATTGGTGTCTTGCTTGATTCTTGCATCCCCGCTCACCCTCCCACTCACTCTATTGCCAGCGCAACCCCACAGGACAACAATTGACAAAGACAACAACTGGCACCCAAACATGGGGTATACTACTGCAGGTAACCCTCCCCCCTCTCGGGTGAGTACTCTGTTGTGGACCACTCCTTTTGGTGCTGCTGGATCCCTATCCGTCTGGTCCACCTTCCTTTCAAACTCTTCAGGACCCTCAGTCTTAGAACCCCTGGCTGGTTACTGGTCCCCTGGCTCCCATGTTTGGCAGAGCCCTTCTACAGCCCTCCTCTGCCACTGTTTTTCTTCTTTTCCTCTACTTATTTCTCTTGTAGCTCACTTGTTTTGGTTCCCCCTCTCCATGACTCTCCCACATACCTCCATGCTACTGTCACCTTTTCTCTCTTGCTTCTCTTCAGTCTCTGCACTCTTATTGTCTGTTCACATTAAGACCCTTTCATACAGTGGTAACATCCTATTTGGTGTCAAGTCATCTCAAAATGGTACTGAGCCACCCCAGCCACCCCTCCTCACCCCTTAGCATCTCTACTGGCTTTTTCTCCTGGTGTTGCACCCACATGTGCTGTCTGCAAACCTCAACTATACCCTCCCCTTCCCTCTTCCTGCCCCATCCCAGAAGATGACTCTGACGATGAGCCTCCCCCCACTACCTTTGTGCTGTTTGCAACACCCGCACAATGCTGGCCCTGCACCACCCTATTAATAAACCTTTCCTTACTGCCCTTCACCATGCGAGGCCTTCCCTGTTTACACCATCCAGAAGATCAAGTATATTGGGCACCCTTTAACCCTAAGGTGTGGAAAGACCTTCAGGCAGCAATTGCTAATCACAGCCCTCAAAGCCCCTGGCCCTAAAATTGCTTGATAATTTTGCACAAGGGGTCAACTTTCCTAAAGACTGGCTAGAGCTTGCACCTGCTTGTTTACAACCTGGAGATTTCTTGGTCTTTAAGGCCATGTTCTTTGATGAGTGTGAAGAGCAAGCCCGTATTGACGTAGCCGCACAGCCCCCTGTTCCAATAACAGTGGCCCACCTCAAAGATGTCAACTTAAATGTTTGAGTTACTGTTCAGGCTGCATTTAATCAACCTTATTTCAACCAGTTTTGCAAATGTGCCCTCCGAGCCTGGCAAAAAGTGCCCTCATGCCATGGATTAGTCCCTCTGTCTAGACTTGTCCAAAAGAGTAATGAAACCTTTCCTGACTTTTGTCAACATGTCATAGAGGTGGTTACCCCCAAAGCTGCCCACCTGCTCATGACTCTATTGTCAAAGACCTAATATTTGAAGGCTCTCAAAAATTTTACCAGTCAGCTATCACCTCTTTGCACCAGGCATCCCTTGATGACTGGATTCTCACTAACAAAGTCATTGGAGCTCCTGCTGGCTTAGTTTTGGTTTCATCACTTGCTGATGCATTCACTGCAGCAAAACACCACGCCCCCCATGCCTAAACCAATGTCTCCTCTTCAGGTATATTGGACCACACCTATAGACACCTTTAAGCCATGACTTACTCTATTTTGTGCAAACAAAAAATTTAAACTTCTTCTTGACACAGGAACAGATAAAACCACCCTTCATAAAGAAGAGATCCCCCCAACTGGCCTCTAAGTCCTAGGCCCACCGGTCAGAGGGGTTGGAGGCACAGGGCCCTCTTGGACCACCTCTTCTCCCATTAGCTGGAGTCACCCTGACTGTCACTGGGGATAATTTAGCCCCTTGATTTTAGAAGATATGTCTAATAACTTGCTTGTTCATGACTTACTTGAGGCAATGCAGGGTGCAGTCCTCAATACTGATGACCTAGAACAGCACCCCCACTATTAAAGGCCACTGCCAGTCTCCTTCTATCAATCCCCATTCAGCTGCTTTGGACCTCAGACAACCCTGTATGGCTTGATCAGTGGCACTTGCCTTTATTTAAATGAGGTGCTCCATCATCTTATTAACCAAGAATTACAGGCCCATCACATTGAGCCCACCACAAGTCCATGGAATACCCCCATCTTTATAATTCAAAAAAAGATGGGCTATTTGCAGTTCTTCCATGATCTCAGGGCAAGCAATGCGACCATGAAACCCCTGGGAGTACCTCAACTGGGACTCCCACTCCTGTCAGCTATCCCACAGGGACAATATATTGCCTCTTTAGACATCAAAGACTGCTTCTTCTCTGTCCCATTACATGATGCAGATCAACAGTGCTTTGCCTTCATTATACTCCCCCCAATAGTCAGGGACCTACTTTAAGATTCCACTGGTGGGTCCTTCCCCAGGGAATGAAAAATAGTCCTGCAATCTGCCAAATTTCAGTTAAAGCTGCCTTAGATGAGCTGACCCTACTGGTTACATGCAAATTTTCCATTATATGGACAACATCCTCATGTGCTATCCCCAGGAGGCTACTTTCCACCAAACCCTTTCTGTGCTGTTATAGGGACTCCAAAAAGTCCAAATAAATAAAGACAAAGTTCAAATACAGCCACCCTTACAGTTTCTGGGAGTTCAAATAGATTTAACTACCACTTCTTGCCAGGTCCCCAAGATCTAGATTCTCCAACAACTCCCCTTGTGTCAGCTCCAACAGATTCTAGGTCAAATTAACTGGGCTTGTCCCTGGCTACCCATTCCCACCTCTCATTTAGAGCCAGTAACTCTCCTTACATTAGGGCCAGGATATGCTTTTATTTTTCCACAGGAAGAACCTCAGCCCCTCTGGATACCCTCGACAAAAGTCTGGCGGTATACTCCTGCCCAAACATTACCCAGCTCTGATCAAGCTCCCCCTGCTGCCTCCTTAGATGACTCCACCACTCTTGCTGCCCATCCTTATTAACAACATCATCACTGATCCAGCCAACAGACCACGACAGACCAGCACCCTGGCCTAAAATCCCCAAAAGTCTCACCAGGACCTCAGGATTTTGGCTATCACTACAATTATTGTCTCCTTTATCACCATTGTCCAGGCAGCAGCCACCACCTCCATATCCCTTCATAATCAGGTAACCACATCCAGCTACATATAAGGAGGGCTAAATAGAAATATCAAAATTACAAACATATCATACTATTGGCTGAGGTGCTAGATGCTACTAGGAGGCAAAATAATATCTCACAAGAGGTTCAAGTTTGGCTCGGACAAATTCATTGTGCATACATCTAACATGCTGTCTAGCCAAAGACAGGTAAGATCCTTAGTGCTAGGAACAACCTAAGACAGGCACAGTCAAGAGATGATGTGTATGGGCTGGCAAGCCAAAAATAGATAAGATCCTGAGTGCTAAGGACAACCTAAGATAGGCCCAGCACTGTTCTCCACTGACTTCTACAACAGGCTGGCTAGCCAATGACAGGTAAGATCCTCAATGCTGGGGACAACCTGAGACAAGCACAGCCTCTCACCCCCCTTATACATATATATAAGTAGGGGGAAATGTTGCCCAATGCCAATGTTCTGATAGCATTACACACGGAGATAGCTTCCAATCATAAACAGCCCTACCACACAGCTAGCCCAATCACCATTGACTACGTCACAATGAACCCACCTATCCCCTCGCAACTTGCTCCTTTTTACCCTTGCATCCTCTATAAAACCAAAAATCTTATGCACAATAAAGACGAAGCTTCTTTCCTTGACCAAGAATTGGTGTCTTACTTCTTGTGTCCTTGCTCACCCTTCCTGCTCACCCTCCCACCAGAGCAACCCTACAGGACAACTATGACCAACAAAGACAACAGAGACAGATGTTCCACTTGTCCTTGGACAAAGATGGAAGGGATCAAGTCACAGCAAAGTCTTTCTCCAATGTGATGGCAGTGGGAAGAGTAATAGTCAATGTATTCTGGAGGTCACAGGGGAAGGAGTCATCTTTCTTTTCACTGTTCTTCAAGCCTATCACTGCTGTGCTGATTCCTTTGTCTTGCCTCTTTTCCCCTTACTATCATATTTTTTTTCTTCTTTCCACCAATGAGGTCACATTCTCTGCGCTGTGATAACTCAGAACCCAATGTAGTGTGCCAGTCCTTCTCACTTGCAATCTGTCTTGCATATACCCTCCACAAGAAAGCTCAGTTTTTCATATTCAAAAGTCTTACTGGCTAAAAGAGAAATTCCATACCCATGAGTCCACTGGTATTCAGCCAAGATGTTCATCCTTTTGACATAGAGATACACATTGGACAATACAGAGAGATAATTTCCCCTATCACAGCTGAACTTGGGGTGCTGTTGGGATCTAGTGAGTAAATTAAATGTGCCACTAAATATCTGTAACACACAACACAGCCCATTACATAAAAAGAAAAAGGACCACTGCTAAGGATATACACAAAAGAAAAGATTCATATCACAGCAATATGTGTGTACCTGTGTTGATAGCAGTTCAGTTTGTGACAGCCAGATCTTGGAGATAACCAAAATTCCCATCAACTGGAGACTGGATAAAGATGCGAGTTTGTTTTTAGAAATAAAATGGAGTAGTACTCTGTCATAAAGAAGGATAAGTTTGAGTCACTTATACTCAAATGTACCTTGAGGACATACTCATACATGAAATGAATACATCAATGATGCGTAAATATTATATCTTTTCTCTGGTATGATAATATGAAGATGTGAATCAATTATTTAATATTTAATAGATATTGTATAATAGAAATTAGGTAGAGGTAAGTAATGAGAAGAAATAAAACTGTGACTGCAAAAAAAGGAAACAAAGTATATGTATATGAAGGTGGGCAGTTGAAGGGTGGACAGGAGAATGGGAAAAATGAGAATTGAGTTGTGTCATATACTGGTACAAATTCTCAATGTTAAGTGTGATGGTGATGTGTTTATAAAATGTACCAATAAAGAATTCAATAAAGAAAAGAAAAACACTTGCATAAGTTATCATCAATGCCAATACTGAGAAATTTTGCTTAGTGTCATTTAGATGTCACCAGACTTTGGTTTGATGGCACACTAGCATTTGTTTCATCAATCCCATAGTCTTCTTCCTGTCATGCTTGGAGCACTTTGCCAAACTCTGTTTGCCAAAGGAGTTTTCTTTCTCTGTCTTGGACACTCAACATAGATTTAATCATCTTCTTCTACATGGAAAGTTAATAGAACTATGAGAGAGAGTAGTGATTCCTTCTCTTCTATAATGCTAACTCTGTAAGATGTCCAGTAAAGGAAGACTTCATCCAAGAGGCAAATCTTCCATCTCACAAAAACAATATCATGTCCTCCTAAACTAAACTACATTTATTGACAGAAACCATAGAGGCCAATTTAAAATAATCAGGAAGATTCAACTCAGAGATGTTAAAATGGAATCAAGGTGAGATATCCTTAGCACTTAGTAGTATTTCTGACTTTACCTGAGTCCTTTGAAACTTTGAAAAGCACACTATGTAGCCTAATGGTAATTTTTCAGCTTCCCTGTTTTCTCAGCGAATGTCCTCCAGAAAACACTGTCATCTCCAATTTCTGTAGCAAGACAGCTGCCCTAGTTTTCTTTGGCATGAAGATAGGTAGATTGCAGACTCTAGTGATCTGAGAAAGTCTAGTGATCACAAAGGGGAAACCTACTTTTATGGTTCCTGTGATCTAGAACTTTGATTTAACAATGTTAAAAATTAAAGGAGGAAGGGTGATTGAGGACTGGGACATAATGCATAATAATCATAAGCATGAGTGAATTTAGCAAGTGTGTTTTATAATCAAAACTTTTTTCAGTGTTTTAGCAAGTAGTAAGCTTGGTGATGTCTTAAATGAGTCAGCATAAAATAAAACTTATACAACATTGTGTAAACCAGTTGAATGTTTCTAGTTCTAGATACCAGAGTGAAGATTATGAGGCCATCCCTGTAAAGAATACAGCCCAGTGACCAAGACAGCATCTTTTTCTTGGCCTTGATAGCAGGACTCTGGAAGCAAAAGTGTGAGTGGAGAAACCCTTTCCAAATCAGAGATGGACCCACAGAGTACAGACATTGAAATGGAGAAATGCAAGTGTGACCATGGTAAGAGACTAGGCTGCCTGAGGGGACATGACAAGACTCTTCTCAATCATTTCATTAGTTCCAAGAGTTGTACACCTGAGACAATGTCAAGAGCCTGAAGGTCATGTGAGGATTTTTTTGGGGGGGTAAGTGTCAAGACTGAGCACTTTAAGATTAAGGTAGATGAGAGTTAAGAATATTGACAAAAAGTGATCCAGGGGCTTGGGATTTAGCTCAAGTGGTACTGCACCAACCTTGGATGCAAAAGGGCTCAAGTTTGATCTCCAGTACTAAAAAAAAAAAAAGAAAAAGAAAAAAAGGGATCCAATGAAGGTCTGCAGAACTGAAGCCTGAAAGAAATTTCTATAACATAAGAAGGAGATTAATTGAAGGAATGTGAATATTAGTTTTTAAAAATGGCTGTCTATTAGAAACACAAAGTTTTTAAGCATATAGATGATCAGGTCGATGAAATAAAAATCCCTACAGGTGGAAAATAAGCAAATGCACATCTTTAAGACACTGCTGGTAACATTCCTATGTATCAGGGTTGAGAATCTTTACTAGTTAGAGTTCAGGTACCTTGAAATGTTAATGAGATACAGAAAACAATAGAATGGAAATAATGGATTAAGATGTCTACAGCGATATAAATTTCAAGTCATCAAACTTAAAAAGCTGTACTAAATTAGAGATTAAAGTTTGGGATGGTGGACTAACCATTTTTTTATGGCAAGAAGAGAGATAAGTTTTCAAGATAGTGAAAGGCAAGTATGACCTGTAGAACTGGGTGGCTGTGTGGGAAGTCCTGGGATGTATGAGAACTAGAAGCATTTAAGTTCTTTTTCTTAGAAGACAGCTCGTGGAATGATCCCTAATAACCACTACAGGTGCTGTGGAAACACTATTAACATTTCTACAGTAATCAGAGAAGGGATTTCTCTGATTCATATTGAAAAAAAATTAAAATCTGACAAGTACAACCTCAGGAGTAAGCACTGGGGAAAACTGAAAACAGGACAAATGAGCAGTTGGTGGAAAAACCAGCATGTAAGAAAATGAGTCAGTAGGCCAGAAAATTGTGTTAACCTAAAGATGATTCTTACTGTCAGAAAGGTTAAACAGCATGTTGCATGGTACACAGACTTATGCCAAAGAATCAGTTAAAAATTCTGACGGGTGAGTCTTAGACAAATGAAATAAATACCTAAAAATACTTGAAAAATTATTTGTCTTGAACTTTTCTTGATATATAGCCATAAAATATTAAAAATGCAATATCAAGGGCTGGAGATTTAGCTCAGTGGTTCTGGCGCCTGCCTTGCAAGTGCAAGATCCTGAGTTCAATCCCTGGTAACCACATTCAATGCTGGGTCTGGTGACTCCCGCCCACCAGCAATCAATACCACATATACAGTACCAGGCATGGTGGCTCACGCCTGTCATCCCAGCACTTGGGAGGCAGAGGCAGGAGGATTGCTGTGTGTGAGGCTTGCCTGGGCTACATAGTGAGTTCAGGGTCAGTCTGAACTACAAAGCGAGAACCCCTCTAAAAAAAAAAAAAGCAATATCAAGGGCCAGGGTTCTAGCTCAGAGGTACCAGCACCTGTCTAGCAAGTACAAGGTCCCTGCTTTGATCCTCCATAACCACATACAAAAATACCAGGCAAGGTGATGCTCACCCACCAGTACCACATACCACAAATGCTGAGCATGGTGGCTCAAACTGGTAATCCCAGCACTTGGGAGGCAGAAGTAGGAGGATTGCTAGGAGTTTGAGGCTTGCCTGGGCTACATAGTGAGCTCAGTGCCAGCCTAAACTACAAAGTGAGACCTTGTCTAAAAAAAGAGGTAATATCAAAAGAGAATTAGTTTTAATCTATAAAATTTTTGAAAAATGACTTTCAGATTATATAAGTGGACACTATATAGAGAGTGACATTAACTTTAGAAGACAAACATCTTAATGTTATGTTGAAATTTTGAAAGATTAAGAATAAAAAAAGAAGGAATTCCACTTGATGAAATTAATTCCTTTCCTTTTTGTTTCCTCTCTTCACTTGCCTTCTCTCTCACACTCTTTTCAAAGCTGTCTCACTCTGCAGTATGTTACCAGTAATGAGTTATGAGATAATGTAACCTTAACTTGTTTTCTTCTAGGTATTAGATTTCAAAACTCCCGTATCAAAAACAAAAATCCCTGCAGATTTAGACAATATAAATTCTTTTTAAAATTATTTCATTTTTTTAAAGAAATAAAGTGTTTAAATTTTTGCATAATATAAAGGCAGATTTGCTACTCTTTTTTTTTTAATACCAGGGATTGAACTCAGGCCCTTGTGTATCCAAGGTTGGCATGGTACCACTTGAGCTAAAATGCCAGCCCCTAGATAACATACTTTCTTGAGTCATAATAAATTGTACTTTGTCTTCACTTTGTTTGGTACAAACTTTTATTTTTTCCCCCAAACATTGACTTCAAGTATAAACTTTCATAAAAGCTAACATTGTGACAAATGATATTACACTGGAAGTTCCCACCAATAGACTTAAGAAACATGATTATACAAAACCTTTAGAGGTTTGCATCTGATCCTGCATTTGCCTTGTAAAAGTGTCTGGATATCTGGATAGTCACCCCCATCTAAACAGAGTCCTCCCCAGAGTCAGTTCCTGGTTTCTGTACTATGGACTACTTGCCACGATCAGGCTGTGCTCGGGCCTCTGTTGGAGACGTTTTGTTAACACTGGAGCACTTACATGGAGTGTGTACTTAAAAGGTCTTGCTGAGTAAAGAGGAAGACTGGGCTTCAGACAGCAGTTGTGAGCACCGAATTCTCACAATCAGGAGATGACAAGACTCAGCAGAGAGCTGCTTCTTACAGAGTTTCTTGATGGCTTCTCGAGCCACCACCTAACTGTTCTTGTCATTTTCCTCTCTTGTTCACGATTTTCTTTCTCTAAGCAGTCAGGGGCAGAGGGGCATGATGGAATCAGACTTGTCATTTCTACATCCTTTCACTCCCAAAAAGTGATGAAAGTACTTGTGAGACTGAGATGTCTACCTAGGGGAAAAAAAGACAAGCTCCTGTGAAAGTGGTGAGTCACTTTCATCACTGCTCTTAGGAAAAGTGGTCGGAGGAAGGTTTCTTGTGGAAGCTGTTGACTTCAGGGCATCAGGAAACAGAGTGCAACTTAAGTGTTTCACTGTAAGTGACAGCTAACTTGTCCCATACTGACTTACACAATTAAGAAATTCATTAATGCACATAATAGAAGGCACAGTTTTAACCCAGGCTCAGGATCCAATGAAAATTTGTTATTTTAATCTTTATTGGTACATTGTATATACACATCATATCATGATCACACTTGATATTGGGTAGTTGAACCAGTATATGACACAATTTAATTCTCATTTTTTTCTGATTCCCCTACCCACCCCACAGCCCCCACCCTGTAAAAACATGTTTTGTTTCCCTTTTTTATTACCATCACGTATTTTCTTTACCCCTCATTACTCACACCTCCACCACATTTCCCTTTGAATATTTTATATTTCACAATACCAACTGCCTGTTTTTGTTTTTAATTGCTTTGTTTCTGAGCTGCAAATGTAACTCTGTGGTGCAGCTGGTGCCTAACATGTGTCTTATGTTGAATACTAACATTGCAAAGAAACAAAAAGGAAAAAGAAAAAGAGGGGGGTGAGAGGCAGTGGGACAAGAGGAAAGAAGGAAGAAAGGAAGGAAGGCAGGTAGGGAGGGAGGAATTAGTTATTTTGTTATCAGTTGATATCTGGAGAGACTAAAGCTTATATTCACTTCATCTTTCTTATAGTGTCACCCAAACCTTGTATTTGTGAATCGTGTGACAACCTTGCCTTGCACATCAGGCAAAATGTAATCATGTGCTTATCTGAAGCAATTTCTGCCAATGTGTCAGTAGGACTGTCTTTGGATCAAGGAGGCCCTCTTCAGAGGTAGGTTTCCCCAACTGGAAAACTTTATGTGGTTTGAGCACAATATTCACTGATCCCATGATAACATATCATCATTTTCTCCTTAATTGATTTCTCTCTTGTAATTTGAATGCCTCCATTTCTGTTCTCCCATATATACTCAAACTAAATTTAAAATAGCACTTAGCTAAATTTTAGAACTCGCAATAATATTTTAAATAGTTCTTCTGAAAATTCCAAACTTCTAAGAATTCAGAGGTATACTTTTATCGAAAATTTAAATGCACCTCAGTTGCTATGAAATCTTTTTATTTCATAAAACCATTTCCAGTGGGAAACTGAGAGAACTATTTTAAACAGTAAGTGAATTGTCTAGTTTTAGCAATATATTCGTGACAGACATCAAACTGAGATCTCTCAGGAAACATTAAAAACTGAAAGTAATTAATAACATATCACTGTTTAACATCTAAGGACTTTTTCTGTGGGGAGTGGAGGACTTCAATTGAAGAGTAGGCATGTGAACACTGAGGTGTATTTTGAGTTAGCTGAGGTGGCAAGCTGTGAGCTCTACGGGGATTTGATGCTTATATCATGGTAAATCTAGCGTATCCCTTAATCTCTTGGGAGCCTCAAAAATGTGATGCGGTACCCAATGTGACAAGAGGTTCTTGGGCCCCATAATCCTCAGGCTTTCTTTAATGTTTTATTACTTCTTTCCAGGAGTAAAACTTTTTCTTACTTCTTTATCAATAAAAAATTTTGCTTTGAGTTTTTGTTTTGTTTTAATTATAAAACTTCTTACCATATGAGCTGCCTGGGAGAGAAATGATATCAAATATTTGAAAAAAAAATTATGAAGAGTAGATGTTGCTGAATGTATCATTCTTTTCTCTATTTTATATCTCGAAGTATCAAGTGCATGTCAACACGTGTTAGGTACCTGCTTTATGTTTAATATAATTTTTGGCTCTGAAATATTGACTGAGTAAGACTTTGTGTCTGTCTCATTGGAGCTTATAAACTACAAAGGAGGAAAAACACTAAAAGAAATTCATCTTTCCTTACCAAAAGTTATATCAAATATTTGTTGTTCACAAATTTGATTAAAACGTTACACTACATTATTCTCTTTAGATTACTTGAAAGCTGTATATGTCAGTCAGTTGAAGGTTAAAGATTATTGCGCTCAGATAGTAATATAAAACTACAATTTTTAGTCTAACACAAAATAGATGTTAAGTACAAATTCCGTTTAGTATTGGACCATTATATATTGATGACAGGATCAGTTCAGCATGGATGTAGATAAAACACCAATAGAACTGAAGAGAAAGATAGACATTTATACAATAATTGATGACCCAGGACCCCATTTTTAATAACAGATAGAACCAAACACAAGTTCAGTAAATATCTACAGGTTTTGGGCCAGAGGGTTAGCTCAGTGGTCCGGTGCCTGCCTCACAGGCGCAAGGTCCTGAGTTCGATCCCGGTAATCACATACAATGCTGGGCGTGGAGACTCACGCCTACCAACAATCAATACCACATTCCACAATGCCGGGTGTGGTGGCTCACGCCTGTAATCCCAGCACTCGGGAGGCAGAGACAAGAGGATTGCTGAGTTCGAAGCTTGCCTAGGCTACATAGTGAGCTCAGAGCCAGCCTGAACTACAAAGCAAGACCCTGTCTCAAAAAAAAAAAAAAAATCTAGAGGTTTTGGCCAACACTATGAACAATTAGATTTATCATATATATTTATAGGGCCAGAGATTTAGCTCAGTAGTTCCAGAGCTTGTCTGGCAAACACAAGATCCCTGGTTCAATCCCTGGTAACCACATACAACAATACTGGGCATGGTGACTCACACCCACCACCAATCAGTAACATATACCACAGTCCCAGACATGGTGGCTCACATTTGTAATCCCAGCACTCAGGAGGCTGAGGCAGAAGGACTGCTGAGTTGGAATCTTACTTGAGCTACATAGTGAGCTCAGGGTCAGCCTGAATTACAAAGTGAGACTCCATCTCAAAAAAAAATATTTTATAGGGCTGGAGGGTTAGCTCAGTGGTTCCGGCGCCTGCCTTGCAAGCGCAAGGACCTGAGTTCAATCCCC
>PVIC010048703.1:0-13427 GCA_004025085.1 Thryonomys swinderianus
AAGGAATACAGTTCCACTCAGATTCTCAAAATGAGTGTATAGCGACATGGTGTGAATTCCAGCTTTTGCTTGGGGAGATTAAGCCCCAGGTATCCCACATTCTCCACTTCAATTGCTAATATTTGGCTAGAAAAGACAGGCATGTTGGAATTAGGTGATACCCAAGAATCTGATGTGGAAGATAAGAATTCTCCACCTCTGTCTTCAGGCTCTGATGGTCCAAACACACATAACAGGGGGCCAGGACTCCTTTCTGCAATGCGACTGTGACGTCATAGTAGGACTTTCACTACAGCAGACACAGGTAGTGTATACTAACAAACTCTTCTGTCCTTGCAGTAAATGGCTAAGAGCAGGGATGTGCCAATTTCCACTCCGTTCCTCAAATTGACTTCACTAGAAGCAGGTGTAAGTTCCAGGTGTTTCTCTTTGAGGGAGTAATCTATGAATATCACTCCAGCTGACATTCACTTGAATGGAGCTTGTGGTAAAAAGGAGATATCCACCCATGGAATAGCACACCTAATATTTACATTTATGAAGGACGCAGTGTGCTTTTCTTTATTCAGATTCTAACAATAAGAACATTACCACTGTTTCTCAACCGTTTGCCCGTACAAAGAGTTTGGGATTTCCACAATAAGGCAGAGTTCTTCTCAGGCGCAGGGAACATGGAGAACCAATCTGTCCCTACGCTTGAAAATAATTTACAGAGAGAGGAAGGAGTACAGTCCCACTCAGATTCTCAAAATTAATTTATAGCAACAAGATGTGAAGTGCAGCTTTTGCTTGGGGAGAGATTAAGCCTCTGATATTCCAGCCACTCCATTTCACTTGCTAGGATTTTGCTAGAAAAGAGAGGCGTCTGGAAATTAGGTGTGATCCAAGTCTTTCATAGGGAAAACAGGCATTTTCCCCCTCCGTCTTCAGGCCCTAACAGTCCAAAAACACATAGCAGCCGGCAAGGACCTGTTTCTCAATGGGATTATGATGTCATAATTGGAATTTCACTACCGCACACACAGGAACTCTATGGGAACAAATGCTTGTCTCATGGTGGTGAACGAAAAAGAAAAGGGTGGTAGTAATTTCCACTCCGTTCTTGAAACTGACTTCACCAAAAGCAGGTCTGAGTTCCAGGTGTTTTTCTTTGGGGGAGTAATCTATGAATATGACGACAGCTGCTATTTGTTTGAGTGGAACTTGTGGTCAATAGGAGATATCCACTGGTGGAATTACACTCCTACTGCAGAGATTTCCGAAGGAGGCAGTGTGCTTTTCTCCATTCAGATTCTAATCATCAGAACATTCCATCTATTTCTACACCATATGGCCGTACTAAGAGTGTGGAATTTTAGTAAGAAGCCACATTTCTCCCCCCGCATCAGGAACAAGGAGAATTAATTCGTTCTTACACTTGCAAATAAGGCACAGTGTGAGCAGGGAGTACAGTCCCACTCAAATTCTCAAAATCAGTTTATAGCAACACGGTGTGAATTCCAGCTTTTGCTTGGGGAGATTAATAGCCGGGTATCCCAGATTGTCCACTTTAATTGCTAATGTTTGGCTAGAAAAGACAGGCATGTTGGAATTAGGTGTGATCCAAGAAATAGATGTGGAAAACAGGCATTTTCCCCTTCTCTCTTCAGGTTCTATCTGTCCAAACACATATAGCAGTGTACCAGGACTCGTTTCTACAATGTGATTGTGACGTCATAATAGGACATTCACTACCGCAGATAAAGGTAGTCTGAAGAAACAAACTCTTGCGTCCTTGCAGTAAATGGCTAAGAGCAGGGAGTTGCTAATATCCACGCCGTTCCTCAAACTGACTTCACAAGAAGCATGTGTGAATTCCAGGTTTTTCTCTTTGATTGAGTAATCTATGAATATCAATCTGGCTGCCATTCGCTTGAATGTAGCTTGTGGTAAAAAGGAGATATCCACCCATGGAATAGCACTCCTAGTCTTTACATTTATGAAGTACACAGTGTGCTTTTCTTCATTCAGATTCTAACAATAAGATCATTACCACTGTTTCTCCACTATTTTCCCGTACAAAGAGTGTGGGATTTCCATAAGGCAGAGTTGTCCTCAGGCACAGGAAACATGGAGAATCAATTTGTTCCTAATCTTGAAAATCATTTACAGAGTGAGCAGGGAGTACATTCCCACTCACATTCTGAAAATCAGTTTCTAGCAACGCAGTGAGTATTCCAGCTTTTGCTTGACAAGATTAAGCCTCTGATATCCCAGCTACTCCCTTTCACTTCCTTGGATATTGCTAGAAAATAGAGGCATGTGGCAATTAGGTGTGATCCAAGACATTCATGTGGAAATCAGGCATTTTCCATCTCTGTCTTCAGTCTCTAATGATCCAAGCACAGAAAACAATGCGCAAGGACTCATTTCTACAATGGCATTTTTACGTCATAATTGGTCTTTTTCTACAGCAGACAAAGGGATTCTAAAGGAACAAAATCTTGCCTCTGGGTGGTAAATGGCGAAGAGCAGGGCAGTAGTAATTTGCATTCCGTTTCTGAACCTGACTTCACAAAATGCAGATCTGAGTTCCGGGTGTTTCTCTTTGGTTTTTGTTTTGTTTTATTTTTTTTGAGACGGTGTCTCACATTGTACTTCACGCTGGCATTGAGCTGAATATGTAGCGCAGGCAAGCCTCGAACTCAGCAAGCCTCCTACCTCTGCCGCCTGAGAGGTGTGATTACCTGCGTCAGATACCACGCCCATCTTCCACGTTTCTCTTTGAGGGAGTAATCTATGAATATCACTTCAGGTGCTATTGGCTTGAATGGGGCTTTTGGTTACCATTAGGTATCCACCTGTGGAATAGCATCCCTAGTCCATTGATTTATGAAGCAGGCTGCGGGCTTGACTTCATTCAAATTATAAACCATAAGAAGCTTACCACTGTTTCTCCACCGTTTGCCCATACCACGAGTTCAGGATTTCCATAATAAGGCAGAGTTCTCCTCAAGCACAGGGAAAATGGAGAATCAATTTGTCCCTACTCTTGAAGATAATTCCCAGTGTGAGCAGGGAGTTAATTCCCACTCAGATTCTGCAAATCAGTTTATAGCTACACGATGTGAATTCCAGCTTTTGCTTGGGGAAATTAAACCCCTGATATCCCAGCTACTCCCTTTCACTTTCTTGGATATGGCTAACAAATAGAGGCATGTGGGAATTAGTTGTGAACCAAGACTTTCATGTGGAAAACATGCATTTTCCATCTCTGTCTGCAGGCTCTAATGATCCAAACTCACATAGCAGTGCACAAGGACTTGTTTTTACAATGGGATTATGAGGTCATAATTGGACTTTCACTACTGCAGACAAAGGTACTTTAAAGGAACAAACTCTTGCCTCCTGGTGATAAATGGCCAAGAGAAAAGGGGTAGTAATTTCCACTCCATTAATGAAACTGAGTTCACAAGAAGCAGGTCTGATTTCCAGGTGTTTCTCTTTGAGGGAATAATCTATGAATGTCATGGCATCTGCCATTCGATTGAATGGAGCTTGTTGTCAAAAGGAGATATCCACCCGTGGAATAGCACTCCTTGTCTGGAGATTTATGAAGGACGCAGAGTGCTTTTCTTCATTCAGATTCTAACCATCAGAACATTACCAGGGTTTCTCCACCGTGTGCCCATACAAAGAGTGCGGGATTTCAATAATAATTGACAGAGTGAGCAGGGAGTAGAGTCCCACTCCGATTCTGAAAATCAGTTTATCCCACACGGTTTGAATTCCAGCTTTTGCTTGTGGAGAATAAGCCCCTGTTATCCCAGCTACTCCTGTTCACTCTTTTGGATTTTGCTAGGAAAGAGAGATATCTGGCAATTAGATGTGTTCCTAGAATTTCATGTTGAGAACAGGTATTTTCCACCTCCATCTTCAGGCTCTAACGGTACAAAAACACAGCTGTGCAGAAGGACTCTTTTCTGCAATGGGATGATGACGTCATAATTGCTCTTTCACTACCGCAGACAAAGGTACTGTAAAGGAACAAACGCTTGTCTCCTGGCAGTGAATGACAAAGAGAAGTGTGGTAGTAATTTCCAGCCGTTCCTGAAACTGACTTCACCTAAAGCAGGTCTGAGTTCCAGGTGTTTTTGTTTGGGGGAGCAACCTATGAATATGACGCCAGCTGCCATTTGCTTGAATGGAACTTGTGGTCAAATGGAGATATCCACCTCCGGAATACCACTCCTACTACAGCGATTTCCGAAGAAGGCAGTGTGTTTTTCTCCTTTCAGATTCTAATCATTAGAACATTATGTCTGTTTCTCCACCTTTTGGTCATACAAAGATTGCAGGATTTTAATAAGCCACAGTTCTCCACCGGCACAAGGAGGAAAGAGAATCAATTTTTTCTTACACTTGCACATAAGGCACAGAGTGAGCAGGGAATACAGTCCCACTCAGATTCTCAAAATGAGTGTATAGCAACACGGTGTGAATTCCAGCTTTTGCTTGGGGAGATTAAGCCCCGGGTATCCCACATTCTCCAATTCAATTGCTAGTATTTGGCTAGAAAAGACACGCATGTTGGAATTAGGTGATATCCACGAAAATGATGTGTAAGATAGGAATTCTCCACCTCTGTCTTCAGTCTCTGATGGTCCAAACACACATAACAGTGGGCCAGGACTCCTTTCTGCAATCCGACTGGGACATCATAATAGGACTTTCACTAGAGCAGACACAGGTATGGTACAGGAACAAACTCTTCTGTCCTTGCAGTAAAGGGCTAAGAGCAGGGATGTGCCAATTTCCAATCCGTTCCTCAAACTGACTTCACTAGAAGCAGGTGTGAGTTCCTGGTGTTTCTCTTTGAGGGAGTAATCTATGAATATCACTCCAGCTGACATTCACTTGAATGGAGCTTGTGGTAAAAAGGAGATATCCACCCATGGAATAGCACTCCTAATCTTTACATTTATGAAGGACGCAGTGTGCTTTTCTTCATTCAGATTCTAACAATACAAATATTACCACTGTTTCTCCACCGTTTGCCCGTAGAAGGAGTGTGGGATTTCCACAATAAGACAGAGTTCTTCTCAGGCGCAGGGAACATGGGGAACCAATCTGTCCCTACCCTTGAAAATAATTTACAGATAGAGCTAGAAGTACAATCCCAGTCAGATTCTCAAAATCAGTTTATACCCACAAGGTGTGAAGTGCAGCTTTTGCTTGGGGAGAGATTAAGCCCCTGATATCCCAGCTACTCCCTTTCACTTCCTTGGATATTGCTAGAAAATAGAGGAATGTGGCAATTAGGTGTGATCCAAGACTTTCATGTGGAAAACAGGCATTTCCCACCTCCCTCTTCGGGCTCTAACGGTCCAAAAACACATAGCAATGCAGAAGGATTCTGTTCTGCAATGGAATCATGATGTCATAATTGGAATTTCACTACCACAGACATTGGTACTCCAAAGGAACAAACGCGTGACTCCTGGTGGTCAACGACAGTGAAGGGTGGTAGTAATTTGCACTCCATTCGTGAAACTGACTTCACCAAAAGCAGGTCTGAGTTCCATTTGTTTTTCTTTGGGGGAGTAATCTATGAATATGATGCCAGCTGCCATTCGCGTGAGTGGAACTTGTTGTCTCAAGGACATACACACCCTTGGAATTGTACTCATAGTGCAGAGATTTCCGAAGGAGGCAATGTGCTTTTCTCCATTCAGATTCTAACCATTAGAACATTACTTCTGTGTCTCCAACTTTTGGCCGTACAATCACTGCGGGATTGTAATATGAAGCCACAATTGTCCCCTGGCCCAGGGAACAAGGAGAATCAATTTGTTCTTACACTTGCAAATAAGGTATAGGGAGGGCATGTAGTAGTGTTACATTCAGATTCTGAAAATCATTTATAGCAAAACGGTGTGAACTCCAGGTTTTGCTTGGGGAAATTAAGCCCCTGATATCCCTGCTACTCCTTTTCACTTGCTAGGATGTTGCTAGTAAAGAGAGGCATCTGGCAATTAGGTGTGATTCAAGACTTTCATATGGAAAACAGGCATTTTCCACCTCCGTCTTCAGACTCTAATGGTACAAAAACGCGTAGCAGTGCGCAAGGACTCGTTTCTGCAACGGTTTTATATCATCAGAATTGGACTTTCAGTACTGCAGACAAAAGTACTCTAAGGGACCAAACGCTTGTCTCCTGACGGTGAACGAAAACGACAAGTGTGGTAGTAATTTCCACTCCGTTCCTGAAACTGACTTAACCAAAAGCAGGTCTGATTTCCAGGTGTTTTTCTTTAGGGGAGTAATCTAGGAATATGACGCCAGCTGCCGTTCGCTTGAATGGAGCTTGTGGTCAAAAGGAGATATCCATGCGTGGGATAGCACTCCTACTACAGAGATTTCCGAAGGAGGCAGTGTGCTTTTCTCCATTCAGATTCAACCATTAAAACATTACGTCTGTTTCTACACCTTTTCGCCGTACAAATAGTGTGGGATTTTAGTAAGAAGCCACAGTTCTCCCCCAGCACAGGGAACAAGGAGAATCAATTCGTTCTTACACTTGCAAATAAGGCACAGAGTGACCAGGGAGTACAGTCCCACTCAGATTCTCAAAATCAGTTTATAGCAACACAGTGTGAATTCCCGATTTGGCTTGGGGTAATTAAGCCCCGGGTATGCCAGATTGTCCAGTTCAATTGCTAATATTTGGCTAGAAAAGACAGGCATGTTGGTATTAGGTGTTATCCAAGAAATTGATGTGGATAACAGGAATTTTCGATGTCTGTCTTCAGCCTCTAAGGGCCCAAACACACATAGCAGTGCACCAGGACTCGTTTCTAAATGTGATTGTGACGTCATAACAGGACTTTCACTATCGCAGACAAAGGTAGCCTAAAGGAACAAACACTTGCTTCCTTGCAGTAAATAGTAAGAGCAGGGAGGTGCTTATTTCCACTCCGTTGCTCAAACTGACTTCACAAGAAAGACGTGAGAGTTCCAAATGTTTCCCTTTGAGGGAGTAATCTCAGAATATCACTCCAGCTGCCATTCGCTTGAATGGAGCTTGTGGTCAATAGGAGATATATAACCATGGAGTAGCACTCCTAGTCTTTACATTTATGAAAGACGCAGTGTGCTTTTCTTCATTCAGATTCTAACCATAAGAACAGTACCACTCTTCCTCCACCACTTGCCAGTTCAAAGATTGTGGTACTTCATAAAAAGGCAGAGTTCTCCTCAGGCACAGGGAACATGGAGAATCAATCATTCTGCACTCTAGAAAATAATTTACAGAGTGAGCAGGGAGTTCAGTCCCACTCAGATTCTGAAAATCATTTTCTAGCAACACGGTCAGAGTTCCAGCTTTTGCTTGGGAAGATTAAGCCCCTGATATCCCAGCTACTCCCTTTCACTTCCTTGAATATTGCTAGAAAATAGAGGCATCTGGCAATTACGTGTGATCCAAGCCTTTCATGTGGAAAGCAGGCATTTTCAACCTCTGTCTTCAGGCTTAACGATCCAAACACACATAGCACTGCACAAGTACTCGTTTCTACATCGGGATTATGATGTCATAATGGGACATTCACTACCGCAGACAAATGTACTCTAAATTAACGAAGTCTTGCCTCCTGGCGGTAAACGGCAAAGAGAAAGGTGGTGGTAATTTCCACTGTCTTCCTGAAACTGACTTCACACGAAGCGGGTCTGAGTTGCAGTTGTTTCTCTTTGAGGCAGTAATCTATTTTTATCACTGCATCTACCATTCGCTTGAATTGAGCGTGTGGTCAAATGAGATGTCCACCCGTGAAATAGCACACCTAGTCTGGAGAATTATGCAGGATGCAGTGTGCTTTTCTTCCTTCAGATTCTATCCAAGAGAACATTAGCACTGTTTCTCCACTGTGTTTGCATACAAAGAGTGCGGGATATCAATAATAAGGCAGAATTCTCCTCAGGCACAGGGAAAATGGATAATCAATCTGTTTCTACTCTTGAAAATAATTCACAGACTCAGAAGGGAGTGCAGTCCCACTCCACTTCTGAAATTCCGTTTATCCAACACGGTGTGAGTTGCAGCATTTGCTAGGTTAGATTAAGGCACTGATATTCCAGCTACTCCCTTTCACTTGCTAGAATTTTGCAAGAAAAGAGAGGCATCTGGAAATTAGGTATGATCCAATATTTCATAGGTAAAACAGGCATTTTCCACCTCCGTCTTCAGGAACTAACGGTCCAAAAACACATAGCAGTGTGCAAGGACCTGTTTCTGCAATGGGATTATGATGTCATAATTGGAATTTCACAATTGCACACAAAGGAACTCTATGGGAACAAACGCTTGTCTCATGGCGGTGAACAAAAAAGAAAAGTGTAGTAGTAATATCCACTCCGTTATTGAAACTGACTTCACCAAAAGCAGGTCTGAGTTCCAGGTGTTTTTCTTTGGGTGAGTTATCTATGAATATGACGACAGCTGCTATTTGTTTGAATGTAACTTGTGGTCAGTAGGAGATATCCACCGGTGGACTTACACTGCTACTGCAGAGATTTCCTAAGGAGGCAGTGTGCTTTTCTCCATTCACATTCTAATCATCAGAACATTACGTCTACTTCTACACCTTATGGCCGTACTGAGTGTGCAATTTTAGTAAGAAGCCACATTTCTCCCCCGGCATCAGGAACAAGGAGAATTAATTCGTTCGTACACTTGCAAATAAGGCACAGAGTGAGCAGGGAGTACAGTCCCACTCAGATTCTCAAAATCAGTTTACAGCAACACGGTGTGAATTCCAGCTTTTCCTTGGGGAGATTAAGCCCCGGGTATCCCAGATTATCCATTTTAATTGCTAATATTTGGATAGAAAAGACAGGCATGTTGGCATTAGGTGTTATCCAAGAAATTGATGTGGAAAACTGGCATTTTCCACTTCTGTCTTCAGGTTCTATTGGTCCAAACACATATAGCAGTGTACCAGGACTCGTTTCTACAATGAGATTTTGACATCATAATAGGACTTTCAATACTGCAGATAAAGGTAGTCTGAAGAAACAAACTCTTGCGTCCTTGCAGTAAATGGCTAAGAGCAGGGAGGTGCTAATATCCACGCCGTTCCTCAAACTGACTTCACAAGAAGCAGGTGTGAATTCCAGGTTTTTCTCTTGGATTGAGTAATCTATGAATATCACTCTGGCTGCCATTCGCTTGAATGTGGCTTGTGGTGAAAAGGAGATATCCACCCATGGAATAGCACTCCTAGTCTTTACATTTATGAAGTACACAGTGTGCTTTTCTTCATTCAGATTCTAACAATAAGATCTTTACCACTTTCTCCACCATTTTCCCATACAAAGATTGCTGGATTTCCATAAGGCAGAGTTCTCCTCAGGCACAGGGAACATGGAGAATCGATTTGTTCCTAGACTTGAAAATCATTTACAGCGTGAGCAGGGAGTACAGTCCCACTCACAATCTGAAAATCAGTTTCTAGCAACGGACTGAGTATTCCAGATTTGCTTGGGGAGACTAGGCCTCTGATATCCCAGCTACTCCCTTTCACTTCCTTGGATATTGCTAGAAAATAGAGGAATGTGGCAATTAGGTGTGATCCAAGACTTTCATGTGGAAATCAGGCATTTTCCATCTGTGTCTTCAATCTCTAACGATCCAAGCACCGAAAACAATGTGCAAGGACTCCTTTCTACAACGGGATTTTGACGTCATAATTGGTCTTTTTCTACAGCAGACAAAGGGATTCTATAGGAACAAAATCTTGCCTCTTGGTGGTAAATGGCGAAGAGCAGGGCAGTAGTAATTTGCATTCCGTTTCTGAACCTGACTTCACAAAATGCAGATCTGAGTTCCAGGTGTTTCTCTTTGGTTTTTGTTTTGTTTTGTTTTGTTTTGTTTTGTTTTGTTTTGTTTTGTTTTTGAGACGGTGTCTCACTTTGTTCTTCACGCTGGCATTGAGCTGAATATGTAGCCCTAGCAAGTCTCCAAAACAGCAATCCTCCTACCTCTGCCGCCTGAGAGGTGGGATTACCCGCGTCAGCCACCACGCTCATCTACCGCATTTCTCTTGAGGGAGTAATCTATGAATATTACTTCAGGTGCCATTGGCTTGAATGGGGTTTTGGTTACCAGGAGGTATCCACCTGTGGAATAGCATCCCTAGTCTATTGATTTATGAAGGAGTTAGCGTGCTTGACTTCATTCAGATTATAAACCAACAGAAACTTACCACTGTTTCTCCACCGTTTGCCCATACAACGAGTTCAGGATTTCCATAATAAGGCAGAGTTCTCCTCAAGCACAAGGAAAATGGAGAATCAATTTGTCTCTACTCTTGTAGATGATTCCCAGTGTGAGCAGGGAGTTAAGTCCCACTCAGATTCTGAAAATGAGTTTATAGCCACACGATGTGAATTCCAGCTTTTGCTTGGGGAAATTAAACCCCTGAGATCCCAGCTACTCCGTTTCACTTCCTTGGATATGGCTAGAAAATAGAGGCATGTGGCAATTAGTTGTGATCCAACCCTTTCATGTGGAAAACAGGCACTTTCCACCTCTGTCTGCAGGCTCTAATGATCCAAGCAGGGATAGCAATGTGCAAGTACTTGTTTTTACAACGGGATTATGAGGTCATAATTGGAGTTTCACTACCACCGGCAAAGGTATTCTAAAGGAACAAACTCTTGCCTCCTGGTGATAAATGGCAAAGAGAAAGTGGGTAGTAATTTCCACTCCGTTAAAGAAACTGAGTACAAGAAGCAGGTCTGATTTCCAGGTGTTTCTCTTTGAGGGAGTAATCTATGAATGTCATGGCATCTGCCATTCGATTGAATAGAGCTTGTTGTCCAAAGGAGATACCCTCCCGTGGAATAGCACTCCTTGTCTGGGATTTTTGAAGGACGCAGAGTGCTGTTCTTCAGTCAGATTCTAACCATCACAACATTACCAGTGTTTCTCCACCGCGTGCCCATACAAAGAGTGTGGGATTTCAATAATAAGACAGAGTTCTAATCAGGCACAGGGAACATGGAGAAACAACCTGTTCCTACCCTTGAAAATATTTCACAGAGTGAGCAGGGAGTAGAGTCCCACTCAGATTCTGAAAATCAGTTTATGCCACATGGCGTGAATTCCAGCTTTTGCTTGGGGAGATTAAGCCCCTGATATCCCAGCTATTCCTCTTCACTCTTTAGGATGTTGCTAGGAAAGAGAGACATCTGGCAATGAGATGTGTTCCAAGCCGTTCATGTTGAGAACAGGTATGTTCCACCTCCGTCTTCAGGCTCTAACGGTCCAAAAACACATAGCTGTGCCGAAGGATTCATTTCTGCAATGGGATTATGACGTCATATAGTTCTTTAACTACCGCAGACAAAGGTACTCTAAAGGAACAAACGCTTGTCTCCTGGCGGTGAACGACAAAGAAAAGTGTGGTAGTAATTTCCACTCCGTTCCTGAAACTGACTTCACCTAAAGCAGGTCTGAGTTCCAGGTGTTTTTTGTTTGGGGGAGTAACCTATGAATATGACGCCAGCTGCCATTTGCTTGAATGGAACTTGTGGTCAAATGGAGATATCCACCTCCGGAATACCACTCCAACTACAGCGATTTCCGAAGAAGGCAGTGTGCTTTTCTCCTTTCAGATTCTAACCATTAGAATATTATGTCTGTTTCTCCACCTTTTGGTCATACAAAGATTGCAGGATTTTAATAAGAAGCCACATTTCTCCACCGGCACAAGGAGGAAAGAGAATCAATTTTTTCTTACACTTGCAAATAAGGCACAGAATGAGCAGGGAATACAGTCCCACTCAGATTCTCAAAATGAGTGTATAGCAACACAGTGTGAATTCCAGCTTTTGCTTGGGAAGATTTAGCCCCGGGTATCCCACATTCTGCACTTCAATCGCTAATACTTGGCTAGAAAATACAGGCAAGTTGGAATTAGGTGATATCCAAGAATCTGATGTGGAAGATAGGAATTCTCCACCTCTGTCTTCAGGCTCAGATGGCCCAAACACACATAACACTGGGCCAGGACTCCTTTCTGCAATGTGACTGTGACGTCATAATAGGACTTTCACTACAGCAGACACAGGTAGTGTACAGGAACAAACTCTTCTGTCCTTGCAGTAAATGGCTAAGAGCAGGGATGTGGCAATTTCCACTCCGTTCCTCAAACTGACTTCACTAGAAACAGGTGTGAGTTCTAGGTGTTTCTCTTTGAGGGAGTAATCTATGAATATCCGTCCAGCTGACATTCACTTGAATGGAGCTTGTGGTAAAAAGGAGATATCCACCCATGGAATAGCACTCCTAATCTTTACATTTATGTAGGACGCAGTGTGCTTTTCTTCATTCAGATTTTAGCAATACGAACATTACCACTGTTTCTCCACCGTTTGCCCGTACAAAGAGTGTGGGATTTCCACAATAAGGCAGAGTTCTTCTCAGGCGCAGTGAACATGGAGAACCAATCTGTTCCTACTCTTGAAAATAATTTACAGAGAGAGCAAGGAGTTAAGTCCCACTCAGCTTCTCAAAATCAGTTTATAGCAACAAGGTGTGAAGTGCAGCTTTGGCTCGGGGAGAGATTAAGCCCCTGATATCCCAGCTACTCCCTTTCACTTCCTTGGATATTGCTAGAAAATAGAGGCATGTGGCAATTAGGTGTGATCCAAGCCTTTCATGTGGAAAACAGGCATTTTCCACCTCTGTCTTCAGGCACTAACGATACATACACACACATAGCAGTGTGCAATGACCCGTTTCTAAAACGGGATAATGACGTCATAATTGGTCTTTCACCCCCGCAGACAAAGTACTCTAAATGAACAAACACTTGCCTGATGGTGGTAAACGGCAGAGAGAAATGTGGTAGTAATTTCCACTCCCTTCCTGAAACTGACTTCACAAATGGAAGGTCTGAGTACGAGGTGTTTCTCTTTGAGGGAGTAATCTATGAATATCCCTGCATCTGAAATTCCCTTGAATGGAGCTTGTGGTCAAAAGGAGATATCCAACCCTGGAATAGCACTCTTAGTCTTTACACTTATGAAGTAGACAATGTGCTTTGCTTCATTCAGATTCTAACCATGAGAACTTTACCACTGTTTCTCCACCATTTGCCCATACAAAGAGTGCGGAATTTGCATAAGGCAGAGTTCTAATCAGACACAGGGAACATGGATAATCAATCTGTTCCCACTCTTGAATATAATTTACAGAGTGAGCAGGGAGTACAGTCCCACTAAGATTCTGAGAATCAGTTTATAGCAATACGGTGTGAATTCCAGCTTTTGCTTGGGGAGAGATTAAGCCCCTGATATCCCAGCTACTCCCTTTCACTTCCTTGGATATTGATAGAAAATAGAGGCATCTGGCAAGTAGGTGTGATCCAAGCCTTTCATGTGGA
>PVIC010048704.1:0-13395 GCA_004025085.1 Thryonomys swinderianus
CAATTCTAAAATTTAGAACCCAAAGTATAAATAAGGAACATTGTGGAGGATAGATATTAAGAATTAGGAAGGGGCCAGAGATTTAGCTCAGTGGTTCCGGCACCTGCCTCTCAAACCCAAGGTCCTGAGTTTGATCCCAGTAACCACATACAATGCTGGGCATGGTGACTCACGCCCACCAGCAATCAATACCACATACCACAGTGCCGGGCATGGTGGCTCATGCCTGTAATCCCAGCACTTGGGAGGCAGAGACAGGAGGATTGCTGAGTTCGAGGCTTGCCTGAGCTACATAGTGAGCTCAGAGCCAGCCTGAACTACAAAGCGAGACCCTGTCTCAAAAAAGTAGGAAGAACTTTTCCAAATGGGAAAGGGAACAAGAGATGGATGGGGGGGAAAAGGGAAGGGAAGGGAAAGAGACTTAAGAGAAAAAATGAAAATAGAGCTTTTACAAATGGAGAAAGGAGGAAGGTTTAGAGAAGGGGGAGCAGAAAAGGGGAGGAAAAAATAGTTAAGATGTGTTAGGTAATGTGACTACTGTGTACTCCAAATATGTACCAATAAAAATAAATTTTTAGGGCTGGGGATTTAGCTCAAGTGGTACCGGGCCAAACTTGGATGCACAAGGGCCCGAGTTCAATCCCCGGTACTGCAAAAATAAATAAATAAACAAATAAATAAATAAATAAATAAATAAATAAATAAATAAATAAATAAATGATAAATAAGTAAATTTTTTAAAAGTTTATATGGAAGAGAGAAAATACCCTTTGTACTGCCAAAGAATGGGGATGAATATAGGGGGGCTGGGTGTGCTTTATTTTAATCAAGGAACAAGAGTTACTGTTAAGTTCATATGTACTTAAGGAGCATAAGTTGGCACAGAACAGAGAACCCTGAAAGCAGTCATCAAACGGAAACAGTGTATAACTAAGAGGCATTGCTGGTACAGGAGGAAAAGGTCAACTTTTCAATGGATACATTAAGGACAGTGAGTTATTGTACTGGAAAAAACGAAATTAGACCTGTGCTTTAGACACAGATTGAACTAAAGACTTACCTATGAAAAATTACAAGTGTAAATCTTGTAGACGACATTGTAGTACAATATCATATGACTGCAGTATAAGGATTTTCCATTTAGATTCCAAAAGTGCAGCATATAAATGCAAAAGTTAGGGCTGGGGATTTAGCTCAAGTGGTACCACACCAATCTTGGATATACGAGGGCCCATGTTCGATCCCCAGTACTACAAAAAAGAAAAGGCAAAAGTTCATGAATTTGACTTTTTAAAAACGATGACCTTCTCAGATGCCAGAAAGACAGTGCAGACTTCTCCCCCTTCAGTCTTGATCCATTGCAGATACTTTCTGAGGTATCTCTGGGTGAAATACTCTAGCACCTTGAGGCTGCTTGCAAAGCGCTCCAGGAAAGAAAATATGAGAGAAATGAGATTGGAACAGGCCCTGAGTTAGCTGTGTGCGATGTCTCAGCCCTCCGACCCCAGCTGCTCCACAGGCTGCCGCAGGACGACTCCAAGTTTAAGCTTCTCCCTGGGCAACGCCAGACCCTACCTCAAAAAGAAAAAAGGCTGATAATTACCAAAGCTAGATGATGGGAACGTGGAAATGTGTTTTACTACTTCATTTGTGTGTGCATTTCAAATTTTATATTATAAAAGTTTATTAAAGAAATCATCTATTTTTATTGTACTATCCCAGATTTTCTAGACGTCTTGACATTTTAAAAAAATCATTTCCTGAAAAAGTTGCCCATTAAGTATTTATTTAAATGTGGTCTGAGTAGGAGTTACCCTGTAAATTAATATGTTATAAAGAGATAAGTAACGCCGGGCATGGTGGCTCACGCCTGTAATCCCAGCACTCAGGAGGCAGAGGCAGGAGGATTGCTGAGTTCGAGGCTTGCCTGGGCTACATAGTGAGCTCAGGGCCAGCCTGAACTACAAAGCGAGACCCTGTCTCAGGAAAAAAAAAAAAAAAAAAAAAAGTAAAAGAGCTAAGTAACACACTAGGTGAAAATATTTGCAAAACATAGAACTAAAACATTAGTTTCCAGATATTAAGCAAAAAACTTCTAAAGTTTGGATATCAAAATTAGACATCAAAAGCATGAGCAACAAAAGGCAAAAACAAACTAGGTATCATCAAAATTTTAAATCTTTGCTTCAAAGGACATTATGAAGAAAACAGCCAGGCATGGTGGCGCACACCTATGGGCTGAGGCAGAAGGATCACTGCAAGTTCAAGGCCAGGCTGAGCTACATAGTGAGTTCAAGCCCAACGTGTACAACAAAGTGAGACCCTGTCTCAAAAAATAAATAAATAGATAAATAAATAAATAAATAAAAATAAAACAACAACTCACAGAATGGAAGAATATATTTGCGAATCACATGTGCGATGATAGGACTCACCCAAAGAAAGAGCTCAGTTTTTCAGGTGGGTCAAGGATCATCTAGACAGATGTTTAAGCCTATGTACAGAACCTCAGCATCCCTGAGCCACTGGCAAAGGAAATCAAAACCAAAGTATGGCACCGTTTCACACCCGCCCGGCGGGCCTTCACCAGAGAGCGACACTACGGGTCCTGGCAAAGATGTACAGAAACTGGAACCTTCACATACTGCTGATGAGGGTGTGAGATGATTGGAGACTGGCAGTTCCTCAGAGGGTTCAAGACAGGGCTACCTTGGGACCTAACAGTTCACTCCCAAATCTACACACAAGAGAAGGAAAAAGATGTATTCAAACGGGAGCTAGTACATGAGTATATAGAGCAGTATTTTTAATAAAAACCAACAGGCAGAAACAACCCCCATGCCCATCAACTGGTGACTAGATAAAATGTAGTGTGGAATATTATTCAGCCATGAAAAGGGAATGGAGAATTACTGCATGCTACAGTGTGGATGACCCTTAAAACATTATGCTACATGAAAGATTAGTCACAAAGGATCACATAGTGTTTGGTTCTATTTCTATGAAATATTCAGGAAAGGAAAATGCTAGAGACACAAAACAGATTAGTGGATGCCCAGGGCTGGGTCATAAAAGGTATGGGGCTGGTGGTGGCTGAGAGGTAAGGGGTTTCTTTGGAGGGTAATGGCAATGTTCTAAAGGTGATGGTGGCCGCAGATGGACAACTCTGAATATAGGAAAAGTTGCTGACTTACATTCGTCAAACAAGTGCATTCTATCTCAATTAAGCTGCTTTTAAAAGATGACTCACAGTGGAATAGGATGAGGCCCATGCACACATTTCACAGATGGAACACAGGTGCACCATGGGTCCTTGAAAAGCAGTTCGACCTCTGTCCTAGGCTGAGAAATGCTGGGGATTCTACAAAGTTATGTCCTTGGGTGACCACCAGAGCAGGGTGAGTGGCACAGCCGCCAGTGACGGTGGTGTTAAAGAGGTGGAGTTGGTAGTGTTTGTGACCCAGCAGGCTCCCCCCACGCATGTGCCCAAAGGAGCCCCTGCAGGGTTCCGAGGTCACATCAAAATCAGCCTCTGGAGCACCTGAAAACCCTAAAGCTAAACACCGTGTAATTCAGTTTATCAATACGTGTGCTCAGAGAACCCGTTCTTAAAATGCAACAGAATCGGGACTGTGGCACTGGGGACCTGGGAGGGCCCGAAGGACCTGGGGGTGAGGTTTCCTTCCTTTTGTGGGGTGATGGGTGCCCATGGGGGGATAGTTTGGAAGGCATAAATACAATCTGATACCCCTGCATAGGAGGGAGATGTAGAAAATTCCAAGCATGTATGGAACTGTTTTTCCATGCAGTTCAAAAATGCTAATGCTGACCTGAGTTTCTAGAAAAGGTGGACATATTTACCATCGTGTACATATATGAGAGCAAGAAGGATAAATTTTTCTTTCCTTTTTTTTTTTCTCTGAGACAGGGTCTCGCTTTGTAGTTCAGGCTGGCCCTGAGCTCACTATAGAGCCCAGGCAAGCTTGGAACTCAGCAATCCTCCTGCCTCTGCCTCCCGAGTGCTGGGGTTACAGGCGTGAGCCACCACACCCAGCACAGTGATTTGTGGTATTGATTGCTGGTGGGCGTGAATCACTACACCCAGCATTGTATGTGGTTACTGGGGATTGAACTCAGGACCTTGCACTTGTGAGGCAGGCGCTGGAACCACTGAGCTAAATCTCTGGCCCTCTTCCCTTTGTTTTTAATGAGGTCTCACTAGACTCTTCATCTCCTCCCTCATCATCCCAGTAGCTGGTTCTATAGGTGTGTGACACCAGGCCCTGCAAAAGGGGATATCACCCTTTTATTGTGTTGGGTACCACCTGCTTGGGAGGCTGAGGCAGGAGGATCCTTTTAGCCTACAAGTTCAAGATCAGCTTGGACAACATAGCGAGACCCTATTTCTAAAACCAAGAAAGAAATCTAAAATTTGTTTTTATCCATGACAAAGAAAACTACCCCAGAAAACAGAGCAAAATGTTTTAAGACGATTTCCAGCTAAAGTGGTTAAAATGAGCCATTTTGGGCTTCAAGGTGAACTTCATTCATGGGGACTGGCACGTGCTCATTCTCCAGAACTGCTTCAAAGCGGGAAAGCCCCACACGATCCTCAGCCACTGAGCGGGTTCCTTTCTCTTTTGCAGAGCCCCCGCACACTAACAGATGAGCCACCGCGGGGGACAGCCCGCTCGCTGCACTGCCTGCCGGGTGTGTGCTGGAGGGTGGGCCCCTCGCCATCCTGCAGCGGGGTCCTAGTATTTTTTTCCTGCCCCAGAGTCCCCAGCCTTCAAGCAGAAGTGGCAGCGGCCCTCTGCCATCAGCCCAGCAGACCTGTACTGACACAGCGGGAGCGCCGAGCCTCTGGCTTTGGAAGGAACCTGGCAGCCAGGACACTCAGCCCCTGCGTGACTCCCCTGGCCGAGCGAGGGGTCCCCTTTCTCCCCCCAAGCCCAACCTTCGTAGGCCTCTTTGTCCCTTTCCGCACAGAGATGATATAAAAGAGGCTCTTTGGCCATTTCCATTGTGCTTCCTCTTTTGTAGATTGTGGTATCGTTTCCTTTGTACGAGCTGTAAAGTCCCACCATCAACAGCTACCAAAGTTGTTCTTCCCCTTTTAAGGGCCCCGAGAGGGGCTCGGGTCACAGGTTCCCAGAGCAGGAGGCCAGGCTTGCGCGGCCTACAGGGACCAAGGTAATGACTGATTTCTAAGATGAATAAAGCCATTCTATTTTTTTTTTTCATTTTTTACTTCTCAACAATCATTTTTCACAAGCAAGGCTACAGTGGATTTCATTCATGAACAACTTCTTAAACTTTATTTCAGAAACGAGAGGTACCAAAAAGTTCTATCCGGGCAGACGGTGTGGCCAGGCCTTCCCCGGGGCTGTCCGCACAGCAGGGAGGCTGCAGCCGGGCGTGCATCCTCTGGTGCCCTGCGTGTGTCTGTCCAGCAGACACACGCCGCAGCTCATCTGGGCCCCGCGGCACAGCCCCGACCGTCCCCAGCCCTGCCAGCTCCTGTCTCCGGCTCCCACCAGGGAAAAGGATGACAGGCAGGCCACAGAGCCCACTAAAGGATGGACAGTCGGGAGAATCCCGAATCTGGGGCTGCTACTGTACAGTCCTACAGACTCGACAGTAAAATCCAAAGAGGAAAACGGCTCCCTGAAACTGCTTTCCCGGTGACTGAACACAAAGGGCGAGAGGTGTGTTGGAGCCCCGCTTGCTCGCGACGAGTGAGTCCGTCCAGGCTGGAAGAGAGGAGGCAGAACAGAGCCCGTGTGTCCCTTGGACATCGAGGTGATCGTCTGGGGACCCTCTGAACCGTCTGCCCACTCGGCTGTGGGTCGGTCAGGAGACAAACCAGAAGTCCTCCGAGTCCCCCGCTGACACGTGATACGGGGAAATAAGAGGCTTGGAAGAACTCAGCATAACTTGCGAGAAGGGCTGAGAGACGGACGAGCCACAGAGCTCAGAGAGGAACTGCAATGCTTCGAGCTGCCCAGGGTAAACAGTCAGAACTAAATCTTCAGGCTCGTTTCTTATTCTTTCGCTGTGTACTACCCAGGTCGGGTCCCAGGTACCACCAGCTCTCGCTCCAGTGTCCCTGTATCTTCCCACAAAACCACTGTGTATTTTTTTTTAACACAGATAGTGATTCAGGGGTCCTAAGTGATGTACAGACTGAGGGGCTGGACTCCAGACTGCTGCCTGGATTCTGTCTGCTTCAACACCTTTGCGGCTACCCAGTGTCCTGATTCCTCCGGGACACTTCAGCAGACACGGGTAGCTGCCTCAGCTCATTAGGATGAACTACAGACCAATGGTTTAGTGATGTCTTATAAGGTTCAGTAAAAAGGGAGAGTTGGTCCGGGGCCAAGGAGACTATTTTCTTCTTCCTTATTGAAGCCTCAAGACCAGTAATGTTAGATGTCATATGTGTCTCAGAATGAAGTTCTCAGGGGAGCCGGACCCTGCCCCAGTCCAAAGACCGCTCTAAGCATCAGTGAATGGACTGGGACACTTGGGATAGCGATAGCAGGGCTGACTGTGACCCCCTAGTGGTTCCTGGCACCCCCTCGGGTTCTAGGGCAGGGACATCACCCCGGAAGGATGGGCACGGAAATAAACGGGCACCTAGAGGATCAAACCAAGGAGAAGCCTTTACTGTTGGCTGGACCGTGGACGGAGCAGAGAGCAGCAAGTGTCTTGGCGACCAAACAGGGGTTCGATCCTGAAGTGCTCCCATACTTGATCACACAGGAGCGAGCGTCTCCTGCACGTCCTCCAAACTGCTCCTTCCCCAGCGCCACGCGAGGCACGGAGCCGGGTGGCTCTCGGGAGCTGCAGCTGGCCCCTCGCACCCCGCACCCTCACCGCACCCGGCTGCTTCGGGTGGATATCAGTGCGGAACGCCGCAGCACGCTGGGGCCTGGCGCTCCACGAGTCACGTGGGGTTGTGCTCCCACACACGACCAAGAAGCCCGGAGTCCGAGAGAGGCCATGCTTGGCAAGTTGGGGATTAACGCGGTAACAGAATCAGCCTCATTCTTAGGTCGTTTGCCATAGATGCTCTAATGCTCGCCTGACTGGAGGCTGCGGTGAGATTCCCCAACGGGCGATGCTGGTCATCGCGATCTGGTGCACAGACCACATCTCCGAGGGGCGACGTGCCATTGTGAGGTGGAGGTTAAATTCACATGCTCTCTGCAAGTCAGCCGCTGCCTCTGCGTGTCTGAGAGTGATACACTCTGCGGGAAGGAAAGGCCCCAAACGAGAGCGCGTGCAGTCCTCCCGGGCCAGAAGGCCGCACACTGCCCACCGGCCTGCGTGTTCACACTAAGCACGCGTTGGATGTTTGGGGGGCTCTGTCAGAGCCCAGCTGCCTGTCTTTGCAGATGCTGATGTGGAATTAAAAGAAGGGTAATTAAGGATATGTATACAGTCAGACATATACCTTACAGTAAGGCTTTTACTGTTCTAGAGACGGTCTTCCAGAAGATGAAATCACCCGTGATTCCCCAAAAATATTTATTTATACAAAAATTTTGAGAGTAATATTTGTACTTGTCTTATACCTCAGTCTACATGCCTGGGGCCGAGTCATCACGGGCACACGTGCAGTCCCCTGCCCAGTGCGTCACGTGGAGCCCCTGCTTCCAGGAACACCAGTGTACACGGGGTCGTGGGGTGTAGGCGGGGAGGACCCTCTGATGCCCCGAGGCTCCGTGGACAGAAATCCTGACATGCGCACCTTGACTGGGAAGGCGTCCAGCCAGATGCCCCAGGCGAGATGCCCCAGGGAAGAAGGAGGGGCCCAGAGGCCAACAGGAGAGGGTTAACTCCCACCCTTGGTTTCTGATTTCTGCTCCCCACGGGCCCGATATAGTTGCTAGCCCGTTTCCCATGACAACCCACAGTGCTGACTGATGCAGAAGGGACAGGTTGCAAAAGTAACAGATTTGTCCTTAATCCCAGGTAGTGCAAAATACAATTCCGGGACTTTGTCTTGGTAACTTATCTGAAGAAAACGCTTGTCTCGTGTGACGTCACCCCGGTTCCCGAGGGCAGATGTGGCACAGCAGTGCGCAGAGCCGACCTCAGACCCCAAGCGTCTTCCGGCCTGGCCCGACGCGGCCATCCTCTGCCCTCCCTCCCCAGGGTAGCCCGAGTCCCTTTGCCACATGACGTGTCCCTGGCCATCCCTCCTCCTCTGTCCCCACCACCTCTGCCTGCGTTCTGAAGAGTTCACCTTCCCCCACCAACCCACACTTTCTTTACCACAGTGATTCGCAGAGCCAGCAAGAGAGGGAAATGTTCCAGAAGGAAGCCTCCAAGCCAGCCACGCCGGGAGCCAAGGGCCGGGGCCCCAGGCTTCTACATTAGGGCCGTCGCGCTGGCTTCCCACGGAGCGGGCGGTCGGGTGGTGGCGGTTCGCCCTCCTCGGTCGCGGCCAGGCCTCAGCTACACTTACACGACTTCACCACCATGTTGGAGAGCTGCTCCACCTTCGGGGTCCTCCCGACATAGTACAGGATGGTCAGGGGCTCCAGGTCCTGGGGCACGCAGCAAGGGGAGGCGGACGCTTCCGGGTTCAGGGTGTTGTACAGTCCCAGCACCTGGGGCAGGGACACGGGGTGAGACGTGGGACAGCCGAGCTTGGGCCGGCAGCCCGGGGTTCACGGCCAGTCTGCAGCCCGTCAGAGGCTTCCGGTCGATGAGGAAACCCTTGGCTACTAAGAAAACACTCTTGTATTGGGCCTCCTTGTTTGGTGAAAAAGTGTCCTCAGTTTCCTCGTTGTCTGGGGCCGTTCAGTAAGTAGGGTTCCCAGAGTGAAGGAAACAGACTTCGCACACCCTATTCTGCCCTATTCTCCACTCCTCTGGGAAAGACACACTCCCTTCCCCGCATGACAAATTATTAACTTCTCCTACGTACCATACCTTGCCTTTCAGCATAACTTTAGTTCTGAGACTTCCTTCACTAGTGCTAGAAACTCTTCTGCCCCTACGGTCCCTGCCAACTAGGTGCCCACATCTCTGACACAGGGTGCCACGTGACAGGTAATGAACCTCCAAGATTTCCACTGGAAAGCTTTACACAGTGCAAATAAAAAGTCTTCCTGAGGGCCAGGGATGTAGCTCAGTGGCACCATGCCTGCTTGCCAAGCATGAGGTTCTGAGTTCAAGTTCAGTCCCCAGCCCCAGTTAAAAGTCTACTTGAAGCCATGATCACAGGCAATTTTTCTCAGTGCTGAAGATCACACCCAGGATCTTGTACACACCAAGCATGAGTTCTACCCCATCCTCTGTGGAGGGAACTTTAGAGGACAGGATGTGACCTGGTTCTAACCAGGTGGCAAGGTCGGCATCTTATTATTACAGGGATTTTTTACTAAGCCGAGATTTCCACTTAACATTCAACATCCCATCCTTCATTCACTCTTGCTTAACAAGCGGCCTGGTGCCCAGATGGCACATTCCCCACTGCATACCGTGCTGTGGGTCGTGTCTGCGCTCCGCAGGTATGGGCAAGGGCCTGAGCAGAAGTTGGCATAGTATCCTTTAGGTTCATGGACCCATTTCCAGCCCAGATCCTGTCGGAAGTCGATGTAGAGGGGTCGCACACAGCAGTTCTCCTCCAAGTTGCTACAACAAAAAGCATTTATAGGAAATCAACCTACAAAGAAACCACTGAAAACACAGATTTCCCCCCAGAGTCCTTCCATGCCATCCCAGGAGTGCCCTCGTCAGCGGAAGCACAGGTGCAGGTGTGGGGGCTGGAGAGACTGGAAGGCTTTGCCTGGGTTAAACATGAGCATCCCAAGGATATGATAGATACGAACGCTGCACAGAAAGGAGTGAAGGGATAAAGGTGCCCTGTCTCCCTTTACACCACAAACCAAAACGGAGACAGAGTGCTCCACATACCACAAGGGGTGCACCAGGAAAAAAGTCTAACCTTGGGAGCTTGCGTTCAGATGGTTCAGACTAAATCTGGAGGCTATTTTGCCAAAACAAGGCACAGCCTCCTATGAGAACCATGATCCCAGGTCCCCCAGATTCAGTCCTTCTCGCGGCCTTTGCCAAGTGGGCGTTTTAGCCTCGGCTTCAGTAGGTCTCTGCTGAGACCTCAGGTACAGCCTGCGTCTGGCTCCTTGTGGCTTCCAAGAGTGGACAAAGGCAGCCTCCGTAGGTTTTTCTATTCAGTGGCCATTCCTTTTCCCTTCCCTTGCCACCTCCCATTACACAGTCTGAATACCAGGTACTCATCTTCCTGGCTTCACTTGCAGGTGAGGACCCGCATGGCACCTAATCAGGATCAATCAGATATAGGCAAGTATGCCAGGGGTGAGGGCAAGAGCTGGCAAAGATCTGATCATTGAGAAAAGCAACAGTTGGAGGAGGAAGATTGCTGGCTTCTTCTTCCCTCCTGGTTCTAATACGGACAAGACACCTGAAGCTCCAGCGATCACCTTGAATAGGCATTGATCCCAGTCATGGCCCATAAGCATGAGGATGAAAAGCCAGCACACCAAGCACGGCAGACGGGAAGGGGAAAGCCTGTGTCCTCAATGAGACAGTTAGGCAGCCAGACCAACCCCAAGCCTGCTGCCACAGGCCTGTCATGAGCAAGAAACTCCCTGTGACTGAAGTCCCTGTTGCTTGCAGCCAAGAGCATTCATTCCTACAGATAGAGACCCCCAGAGCAGGTCTCCATGCCAGCTTTCAGGCGGCTGGTGGCAGTCACACTGTGCCTCCCATATCTTCTCTCCTCCAAGCTCGACATCCCTGTTGTTGCTCTTCCTAGGATGTAACTTCCAGGCCTAAGTTGCTCCCAGTTCACTCCCCACTCCTCATGGGCACCTTCGTCATCCAAGCTGACCCCTCCTGCCCTTTATTCCACTGTGCCTTCCTCCTCGACCCTACCTCCCGAATCTCACCACCTCAAAGGCTCTGCTCAAATCCCACCCCTCCTGGAGCCTTTCTTGCATCCATGCTAACGCCTTGCTCCCATTTTTTTTTTTTTTTGTACAGGGATCGAACCCAGGACCTTGCACTCATGAGGCAGACACCAGAACCACTGCGCTGAATCCCTGGCCCTCCTTCCTAGCCCCCAGTTCTTATCCCACAGACCCCCTCCTAGACACGATCCATTTCTACTTTCCCTTATTTAATATGCAGGCCTTTTTCATCCTTCCCTTGTATATGAGCAGTTCAACTTCTAAAAAAGAAAAGCAGTTATATCTTTCCTATTTCTGTATATTTATTTATTTCTGCATTTGTTTGTTCATTTCTCTAGCTCAGATTTCCCCTGTAAATGGAAATTGCCCCTCCCCCTCCCCCTCCCCATCTAGTAGTATCCTCGCAGCCTTTGTAGGGAACTGAGCATATCTTCAGTGGAAAGATTGATCTGTCCCCTACGAGTACTTGAAACATGAAGACCCTGGAGGGGGCTTCAGCCAAGCATCCCCAATCCAAACTGAGACAACATTCTCCCCCTACATGCTCCCTCGTTTACTCCATCCAGGCCCTTACAGAGGGGGGCTGCAGAAAAACAAGACATTTGTAACAGATTTCCAACTTTCCTTCCTGGAAAAGTTTTTCAGTAATCTCAGGGACCTGCAATTGAGTGCAGTGTAAGTATGGGACACGTGCACAAGACGCTTCTGGTAGATCTGGGTCCCCGGGAGCCCAGGCTCACCGGAAACAGTAGTTGGTATCCAGGGCCCGCTTCTTCCTCTGACCCCCTTGGCCTGGGTTGTCAAGCCGGTGTGGAGGAATCATCATTAAGATCAAGTGAGGGTTATGGTGATCCTTCTGTTTCTTAAGGCGTCCCAGGTCTCCACGGCCATGGTCATCCTCGTTGTCCACCCCTGCGGAAGGGCGGGAAGGCAACAGTCTGCTAAGAAAAGTCGAGCTGTAGGAGGCTGCTTCCTCATCCCAGACCGTTCCAGGGGCGGGGGAAGCATGGTCCACCAGGAAGGAACGGGGTGGGTCTCATGTCCCACTGCAGGATGGGGAAGACTAAGTGGAGGACTCGGTATCAATACAGCATGATGATCACCACAGTCACCGTGATCTTGCTGTGCGAGATATCTGTGTTTGGATCCCTTCACGACTGCTGTATAAGAATCCTCCAAAGGGGGACCAGAGGGTTAGCTCAGTGGTTCTGGAGCCTGCCTCGCAAGCGCAAGGTCCTGAGTTCGATCCCCAGTAACCACATACAATGCTGGGTGTGGAGACTCACGCCCACCAGCAATCAATACCACATACCACATACCGCAGTGCCGGGCGTGGTGGCTCATGCCTGTCATCCCAGCACTCGGGAGGCAGAGGCAGGAGGATTGCTGAGTTCAAGGCTTGCCTGGGCTACATAGTGAGCTCAGGGCCAACCTGAACTACAAAGTGAGACCCTGTCTCTCAAAAAAAAGAATCCTCCAAAGGATAGAACACCCTTCCCAAGATGCTCCAAGGAGCCCTCACGGAGCCATGGGCCGTCCCTGTCACTGGGCAGGCACCTAACACACACCTCTGAGGTCCCAAAGATGGAATGCTAACTTAGAAGCAGTCTCAGTGAACTGGCGGTCTAGTTTGGCCAGGTGCTGGCCATCATGACTAGCGCCAGAACCTGAAAAGTAAAACTGATTTAGCTCCAGAGGGGGCCTTGGATCTAGAAGATAATGGAGAGCTGGGTTTCAAATCCCCTTTCCAGAACATCTTTATGAATCAGGGAAGTGTTTACAATTCAGGAAGGTTTTGCCTTAACCTGGACCAGAGGTGGACCCTGAAGTTCTGTGCTTGAGGGTTTTTCCTTAAACTTTACTCTTTTTATTAGTCATATTTGTCATACGTATTGAACATATTCATCATAGGAAATGTGTACCTATACATGCTGTATCTCAATTCTTTCTTCTCACCCCCTCCCCTCTCTTCAACTCTCCTTCCCCTCCGCATTTACAAAAGCTTTGTTTCCATGCTCGCCTTCCATTCTCTTTTGTTTCCTTTTTCCTTCCTCCTCACCCCTCTCCCTTGCTCTCCTTCCCGTCTGAACATGTTCTTCCTACTTCCCAGTATCTGTCTTCCATTTTACTTTATTTACCCTTCGGGTTTCTCACAAAGAGAAACGGTAAGATATTAAAACTTGTGTGGGGCCGGAGGGTTAGCTCAGTGGTTCCGGCACCTGTCTTGCAAGCGCAAGGTCCTGAGTTCGATCCCCGGAAACCACATATAATGCTGGGCATGGAGACTCACGCCCACCAGCAATCAACGCCGCCGCAAACCACAATGCCGGGCGTGGTGGCTCACGCCTGTCATCCCAGCACTCGGGAGGCAGAGACAAGAGGATTGCTGAGTTCGCGGCGGCTTGCCTGGGCTACATAGTGAGCTCAG
>PVIC010048705.1:0-13418 GCA_004025085.1 Thryonomys swinderianus
GACTCACGCCCACCAGCAATCAATACCGCATACCACAGTGCCGGGCGTGGTGGCTCACGCCTGTAATCCCAGCACTCGGGAGGCAGGGACAGGAGGATTGCTGAGTTCGCGGCGGCTTGCCTGGGCACCATAGTGAGCTCAGGGCCAGCCTGAACTACAAAGCGAGACCCTGTCTCCAAAAAGCAAAAAAAAAAAAAAAAAAAAGCAAGAGTAGCCCAGGGGCTGGAGATTTAACTCAGTGGTTCCGGTGCCTGCCTGGCAAACTCAAGGTCCTGAGTTCATCCTGGTAACCACATACAATGTTGGGCATGGTGATTCACGCCCACCAGCAATCAACACCACATACCACAGTGCTGGGCGTGCTGGTTCATGCCTGTAATCCCAGCACTCGGGAGGCAGAGACAGGAGGATTGCTGAGTTCGAGGCTTGCCTGGGCTACATAGTGAGCTCAGGGCCCTTCTGAACTACAAAGTGAGACCCTGTCTCAAAAAAAAAGAGTAGCTCATATTTGACTTACAAATATCCTAAAATTGATAAGAAATTTAAAAATTTGATATTGATTATACTTTTTTCTAAGTAAATGAGATATTCTTGAAGTATATTCTTGGGACACATATAATTAAATTATTTTTCATTTATATTGGTGTGAATCACTTGTTAAATATCTTTGAATGGCCTGAATTCTAAGTTCAACTTTTCCATTCATTTTATAACAGTTTATAACTTTTATAGGGCCAGGAAAATTCTGTATGTTGGGCTGCTTTAGACAAAAGTGAAGGTGAAATGGCAGTTTCTAAGGGTAAGTACAAACTATTTTAATATGGTTTTACTTTGACAGGATAGTTATTACACTTTTCCTTCATTGGTACTAGTGAAGTAATATTGAAGGGGATAGATTTCTTATCTTAATTTATAAGCATTAGTTTGATATGCATTTATCAAACCGCTGAATTGAAAACAGGATATTCCTAATTATCAGTCACTTTCTTTCTGACTTTTTTTCCCAGATAATGTAGAAGATGAGACTGAAGATGATGATCTATTCGAAACAGAGTTTAGACAATACAAAAGAACATATTACATGACGAAGATGGGAGTTGATGTAGTATCTGAGTATGTTTTTTGCCAATGATTTTACTTTAAAAAGTGGAAAAATTTTGATTTTCCAGTCTCCAGAGAGCAGCATAATTTTAGCAAAATTCTGAGAAAGGATTCTTTCGTTTTATAAGAATTTTTTTTTCCCAGACAGGGTCTCACTTTGTAGTTCAGGCTGGTCCTGAGCTCACTATGTAGCCCAGGCAAGCCTCGAACTCAGCAATCCTCTTGCCTCTGCCTCCCAAGTACTGGGATTACAGGCGTGAGCCACCATCCTCAGCACTGTGGTATGTGGTACTGTTTGCTGGTAGGTGTGAGTCACCAAGCCCAGTATTGTTGTATGTGGTTACCAGGATTGAACTCAGGACCTTGTGCTTGTTAGACAGGCACCAGAACCACTGAGCTAAATCTCCAGCCCTGTTTTATAAATTATTATAGTTTCAACTAGTATGATACAGTTTCAGAAAAGGTGATATTAATTCTGACACATATTCCTATGATAAATTCCCAAATAAAAAATTTATTCTTATATCCAAGGATGTTTATTACAAAATTATTTGATAGTAAAAAAATAGAAATAATCTGAATGTCTGTGCTCGCTTCGGCAGCACATACACTAAAACTGAATGTCTGATAAAAGGATTCATCACAATCACTCTGCCTCTTCATAATTACCATCTCTGTCATTTACACATCTTTTATAAAATCTATAGATCTGCTAAACTGGTAATTATAGAAAGTACATATCAATTTGAAAAGATACACAAATTTTTAAGGCAAGACATAAAATCATTTACATCTGTGGAGTACTCTAATTCATACTTTAACAAAAGACTGAAGCCAGTGTGATAGTGTGCAACTGCTACTCATGAGGATAAAGTAGAGAGGTAGAAGGATGGCTTGAGCCCAGAAGTTCAGGATCAACCTAGGCAGCGTAGTAAAGCCCCATCTAAAAAATCAAAAGCAAGCCAGGCGTGGTGGCTCATGATTGTAATCCCAGCACCTGGGAGGCAGAGACAGGAGGGTTGCCGAGTTCGAGGCTTGCCTGGGCTACATAGTGAGCTCAGGGCTAGCCTGAACTACAAAGCAAGACCCTGTCTCAAAAAAATCAAAAGCAAATGAGCAAAAACAAAGACTGAAAAGAAATATACCAAATAAATAGTGATTGCTGTAAGGTAATGAAAGGAACTTTGCTGAAACAATACATACCAAAATGAAGTGTGATTCCTGTAAGATCCTAAAACGTGCTTTTCTTTAATATCTAGGTTTCTAGTAATAGGGAAACTCTTGTTTTACAATAAGAAAGTAATAAATTTCATGTTTAAAGTCATACCCACCCAGAAATATGAAGGTAAGCAGTTTCTAAGTGACTTCTTTTGGCAGTAGGTTGGAGCTCATTTTGTTTTATTTAGTTTTGGTGATTTGAAGATTTATTTTGCCCAAATCTTAAATGATGCTCTTAGAATTTTAACAAAGAAAGGATTAGAAGAAAATCCTGCTCAGCAGATATGGTACTTTTCAAAGAGCAATATAGGTGCTAAACATAGATAGACTTCTAAGAACATCCTGGTTTTCTCTCATCCCATCCCCACTATTTAAGAAAGTATTAGCACCTCTAGTGTTACAGAAGGCTTCATTAGCTACATCTTCAAACTTTCAACAGAAGATATGATACATTGCCTGGTTAAATATGTAGGCCAGGCATTATGACACACACCTGTGTTCCCAGCTACTAAAGAGGCTGAGAATGTTCACAGTGAGGTTCAGACACAGAGCCCAGACAATTTAGCAAGACCCTGTCTCAAAATTTAAAAAATAAAAATAATATTGGGCTGGAGATTTAGCTCAGTGGTTCAGATGCCTCCCTAGCAAGCGCAAGGTCCCTGGTTTGATGCCTAGTAACCATATACAACAGTACCAGGAGTGATGACTTACACCCACCAGCAATAGTACCAACATACCACAATGCCGGGTGTGGTTACTTATGCCTGTAATTCCAGCACTCAGGAAGCAGAGGCAGGAGGATTGCTGAGTCCAGGCTTGCCTGGGCTACCTGGTGAACTCAGGGTCAGCCTGAACTACAAAGTGAGACCCTGTGTCAAAAAAAAAAAAATGTGGATGTAACTCAATGGTAAAATATCCATAGATTCAATTCTCAATACCACAAAAAGAAAAACAGCACTGCAAGCTTAAATCTTGATACTTGATGAAGGAAAACTATATGACAAATCTGTCATGTGAGCAGATGGAATTTTTAAATACTGTGAAGTTTTTCTGATTATAATTCTCAGATAGTACATATTTTTTACTTGGATCATTGATTAAATAAATTATGTGAAGTAAAGTAAAATATGATGTAGTTAGATATGCTCTATATATACTGACCTAATTTTAAAAATAATATTGTAGTGAAAATACTCCTTTCTCTTTTCAGTGACTTTCTGGCTGATCAAGCTGTATGTTATGTTCAAGCAATACAGTGGATTCTGCACTATTACTATCATGGCGTTCAGTCCTGGAGTTGGTAAGAGCATTTCTTTATACAATGGTTTAGTCTATAAATATCACATGTCGATATCTCTTTTCTTTCCTTTTATTATTATTTATGGAATTTGTTTTTTAAAAAAGATCTATACATCATTTAAGTGAAATAAAAGTAGTCTACTCATAAATGAAAATACTTAGAAACACTTCACTAACAAAAATTTATCCCTGCTGGGCGTGGTGGCTCACACCTGTAATTCCAGCACTCGGGAGGCAGAGACAGGAGGATTGCTGAGTTCGAGGCTTGCCTGGGCTACATAGTGAGCTCAGGGCCAGCCTGAACTACAAAGCGAGACCTTGTCTCAAAAAAAAAAAAAAAAAAATTTATCCCTAGCAGATGGTCTGTCATAAAAGGTCTATATTAATCAAAAGACATAAAATTCTCTATGGAGATAAATCAGAGGTAAGCATGTAGCTTAGTATTAGCATGCTTGCCTAGCATGCAAAAGGCCCTGGGTTTGATCCTCAGCACCATGAAAAAGAAAAAAAGATTAATCAAGTATGATAAAGTCTTCATAACACTTGAGTGAATGATAATTATATATAGAGGTATTGATTATATTTTCTACATTTTGGTGTTTGAAAATACTCTCTGCCAAAACAAATTAGCGTATATGACAAAAACATGGTTTTAACGTTATTATAAATTTAATAATATGCACACTAATTCAAAGACAAAAGTCTTGGAACTGGCTGTTAATGGCCTTATAAATTCAGACTTGCTGCCCTTTGTTCTTCTCTCTGTCCTTGGGAGCTAATTTAAGCTTTTCTCAGAACATGCAGCTGCTCTAAGCCCTTCACCTGGGAATTACTCCACAGAAATTACTGTGACTCCCTCATTACTATCCAATCTCTTGACTGAAAAATACATGATCAGTTTTTTGGGAGTTAATAGAAACTATGCATGACTGACGTATAGCATATTGATAGAGTACTTGCCTAGCATGCTTGATTTCATTTCCACCACCACAAAGGGGAACAAAAAAATGGCAAAAAGCAGCAGCAATTTACAAAGCAGGGCTTAGTGGTATGGTCTTATAATCCCAACACGAGAAGGCTGAGGCCAGAAGTTCTCTTGAGAACCAACAGTTTGAGACTAGCCTGGGTAACTTAGCAAGCACCTGCTTACATTTCAAAAGCAAGATAAAAAAGCACTGTATTTATCCTGCAATTACTTGATTTATCTAGTTGGTTTTTTGTTTTTTTAGTGGTTGCAAAGTATTCTAAAAGTAGAAGAAGAAACGGGCTCTGCAGAGCAAGTTTAGGCCAAGTAAAAGTAGGAAAAGAGGTACTGTTTACAGTGGCCTGGACCCAATTTGGAAATGTGAAGCTGCACTTCAGAAGTTAAGGAAATACAGTGTTACTTTCCATCATGGATCCGTATTTTCAACATTGTTAATGTCTTATATTCAAATGATAGAATTATGCTTGATGCTTAATTTTTCTTTAAAATTCTTATGTACTATGAAATATAAAAAAACTAATACTGACCTGTTTCATAGAAGTTACCAGTTGTCTACAGCTCATTTTGTTTTGTAGGTATTATCCCTATCATTATGCGCCTTTCCTGTCTGATATCCGAAACATCAGTACACTCAAAATCCATTTTGAGCTAGGAAAACCTTTTAAGCCATTTGAGCAGCTTCTTGCTGTACTTCCAGCAGCTAGCAAAAATTTGCTTCCTGCATGCTTCCAGGTGGGTTTTAGAGTTGAATTTTCTTTTTCAGAAATGAATGTTTTTATATCCTTTCTGATATGTGAGTTCTTTGTCCAAACCTAGAAACAATAGTATCCCAAATTTATTTAATAGAAAAATACATTTATTTTCAGTTCTAAATAGAGTACATTTCTTTAACAAGGCCTTTGAAAAGTAATTCCTTGATTTAATGTTGGGTTTGTTTTAAAAATGCAGACAAACTCCATATACCATTCAGAGCCTAGCTACTTCACTTACTCTCTTTAAGTGCATCTTTAATTTGTCTCTACATTGAAGGAGATAAAATAAAACAGGTAAAGCCGGAAGCCATCTCTTCTGTCCACACAATTACAGGTTCATTTCTATTCTCTTTCACTTTCCACCTATTAGACTAGAAATAAGTTATTTATCTTAACCTCAGTATCACCTCAGTATGGATTTGAATTTGAGCATTTCACTTATCAAATCGAAAGGCTCTTTGCTAAGATACTTCACATACAAGAGGTAGACAGAATGATCAAAATTACACTATTCCTTTTCATTAGATTATGAAAGAAAACCTAATTAGTTCTTGTAAAATATCAATCTGTTCTTTTAATTCTATGGTCTAATTCCAGGAATTGGAGTAGAAACACACACACACACACACACACACACACAACACACACACACACACAGGCCTTTGCTATATTAACATTGTCTGGCTCTTTCCTATGTCTTTCTCAGTTTTAATCTATCCTTTACCTTTACCTCAAGCCTCCCATTCTTCGTAAGTTTCTTTAATGCTTTTTTTCTTCCTTCAAATATATTAAACTTTGAAATTCAACTACTGTAGGCCAGTATGGCCGTATAGATATAGCACAACTATATCTGTTTTATTTGCCCAGAGCACATACCATGTGTTGTTGAATTTTTGAATATCATCATAGAAATATGCTGTTTTATTTCTTTAACAAAAATGTTATAATCTTTCTTCATTTCCTTTTGCCTTCTTTCTGTTTGTCTACCTTTATTATAAAATTTCTAATGAAAATGCATGTTGGGCCGGGGATTTAGCTCAGTGGTTCTGGCATCTGCCTGGCAAGTGCAAGGTCCCAAATATGATCCCCGGTATCACATATCACAATGTCGGGCGTGGTGGCTCACACCCACCAGCAATCAATACCACACAGCACAGTGCTGGGCATGGTGGCTCACGCCTGTAATCCCAGCACTTGGGAGGCAGAGGCAGGGAGATTGCCAAGTGCTCAAGGCTTGCCTGGGCCACATGGTGAGCCCAGGGCCAGCCTGAACCTATAAAGCAAGACCCTGTCTCCAAAAACAAACAAACAAAAAAAACTCTTTCTCTTTGCTGTTAGTGATACAGTGTTTCTTAGACTATAGGGTTTTTTTTTTTCTTGAATCAATCCATTGGTTTGTGAAGGTAAGTTGTTAATTTGGAGTTTAAAGGCCAGATTATTATATGTCTATAAAGTGAATTGAAGAGGTGAAAAGAAAATAATATTTAAATATCTGTATAGAATAAAAAGACTGTAAAACAAAATGATAAAATTAATGTTCAGAATAAAGATGGTTTTGCTACATTACTAGGTTAATGAAACTGAAAAGTAGCAGTGAAAATTCTTAGAGTTGAAAATCAAAATATAGCCTGTATGTTGCAACATCTCTAAAATATAAAAATTTAGTTTGCTTACAAATGTTAAAGTATAACACGCAAGGAAATATCAGTACACTAAGCTATATTAATATTAGTTTTCATATTCCTATTATACTGTTTTAAATTTCCATAGCATTTGATGACCAGTGAAGACTCACCAATTATAGAGTATTATCCACCTGATTTTAAAACTGATCTAAATGGAAAACAACAAGAATGGGAAGCTGTTGTATTAATACCTTTCATTGATGAGGTCAGTGCATATAATCCTATATATATTAATATATTTTTCATCAAAGATTATTTTACATAATGAGCAAACAGTTTAATTACCATTATGTTTTGTTCATGACATTTAGCTACTCTGTTGTGTGCATTGAAACTTTTAGGTGTGCTATTTATAAAGCTATTTGCTTTTACTAATGTTAAAGTAGACTTCAAAACAAGGAGCATTACCAGAGATAAAGAGGAAAATATCTTATGATGAAAGAATCAAGTCAGTTCATCAAGAAGAAATTGAGGCCAAGAACAGTTGAGTTGCAAAGCATGTACCTAGCATGACCAAGGCCCTGAATTTGATCCCCAGCATTGCAACAATGACAACAAAAAGATATAAAACTTTTATAAGTATATGCACCCTGATAGTAGAACTTCAAATACATGAGACAATGATCAGAATTGAGGGAGGAATAGACAAATCCATAATTATACCTAGAAAGTTAAATGTTTTCCTCTAAGGGACTAATAGCACAAGACAGAAAATAAGGATAAAGATTTGAATTATGCTAAAAACCTATTCAACTTTATTAATATTAGAATACTACATTCAGCTACAGAATGCATGTTCTTTTTAAGTGAAGTGGAAGAAATTAACAAATTGGAGCGCATAATAGGATTCGTGGGGCGGTACCGGGGATTGAACTTGGGTTGTTGTGCTTCCAAGGTAGGTGCAGTACCACTTGAGCTAAATCCCCAGTCCACATGATAGGATTTCTAGAACTGAAAGACTCATAAGACCTATAGTTTGTGTGTTTGAGAAAGGATCTCCTATGTAGTTCAGGTTGGCCTTAAACTCACAGTGATCTTCCTGTCTCATCCTCCCACATCCTGGGGTTATAGGAATGTAACTGCCACTATGCCTGGGAAGACCAGTGTTTTTGCCTTTTGGAGGAGTCTTGCCCAATGTCTGATGCTACTAGCAGAGGTGTTTGCCTCTAGGTGTGATCTTCTTGATTCTGCACCATACAAATGCATCCTATTCAGCCTCAGCATTTGTCGGACTTATTTTCCTATCTATCCCTTTTGTCTCACAGTGTTCTATCTGATGTGTCAGAACAAGAAGGTATGAAGGCATGAGAGGTGGGTGGGGCTTGGTTCTTTTTTTGTGCATAGCTTTGTAGATTGGCAATTTTTTTTTTTTTGAGACAGGGTCTCGCTTTTTTTGTTTTGTTTTGTTTTTGTTTTTGTTTTTGTTTTTGTTTTTGTTTTTGTTTTGAGACAGGGTCTCACTTTGTAGTTCAGGCTGGCGCTGAGCTCACTATGTAGCCCAGGCAAGCCTCGAACTCGGCAATCCTCCTGTCTCTGCCTCCCGAGTGCTGGGATTACAGGCCTGAGCCACCACGCCTGGCAGGGTCTTGCTTTTTAGTTCGGGCTGGCTCTGAGCTTACTATGTAGCCCAGGCAAGCCTCAAACTCGGCAATCCTCCTGTCTCTGCCTCCCCAGTGCTGGGATTACAGGCGTGAGCCACCACGCCCGGCACTGTGGTATGTGGTATTGATTGTTGGTGGGCGTGAGTCTCCACGCCCAACATTGTATGTGGTTTCTGGGGATTGAACTCAGGACCTTGTGCTTGCGAGGCAGGCGCCGGAACCACTAAGCTAATCCTCCGGCCCTAGATCAGCAATTTTTGCAGGGCTCAACTGGTTAGTTTTTGTTTTGTTTTTTTATCACTCAAGGTTACACAAATATTACGTAGAATTCTACTTTTTTCCTTTTTGACACAGGTTGCTGTATGGCTCAGGCTACCCTTGAACTCACTATAGTCTAGGCTGGCCATGGTAGTCCTCCTATCTCATCCTCCTGATTACTGGGATTACGAGTATGCACCACTGTACCTAGATGAGATCACTCAACAATTGGAGTCATCTTTGAGCTGGAGCTGGTTGTCTGAAATGGCAACACTCAAATAGATGGTGGTTAGCCCTGCCACTTCCTTCACTCTCCTGGAAGCTGGAGGGTGCTAGGCCTTGTGTAACAGTGCATAAAACTATCCTTTTCCCCTCCTTTTTCTGTATATTGGGGCTCAGAGATTATATGGTTATCTATGTAAAAATGGACAGTTAGCATTTACCAACATGTACCTGTCTACCTTCTTCTGTTTAAAAAAAAAAAAGAAAGAAAATTTTAAAATGGAGTATAGGAGGGCTGGAGGGTTAGCTCAGTGGTTCCGGCACCTGCCTCGCAAGCGCAAGGTCCTGAGTTTGATCCCCAGAAACCACATATAATGCTGGGCGTGGAGACTCACACCCACCAGCCATCAATACCACATACCACAGTGCCATGCCTGGTGGCTCACGCCTGTAATCCCAGCACTCAGGAGGCAGAGACAGGAGGATTGCTGAGTTCGCGGCGGCTTGCCTGGGCACCATAGTGAGCTCAGGGCCAGCCTGAACTATAAAGCGAGACCCTGTCTCAAAAAAAAAAAAAAATGGAGTATAGGAGTAAAAATAAGAATCAAGTTATATCATGTACAGGTACAAATTCTCAATGATGAATGTGATCATAATGTATTCCTAAAATGTACTGTAAACTCAATTTACTTTTTTTAAATGGAGCATAGGAGGTGGAGGAGAAGGAGGGGCTGGGGGTGTGGGGAGACACTAGAGGACTGACTGAGTGGCTGGCTGAGTTTACCTGTATGAGGTGGTGAGAGTCCTGGTGCCTACCTCCAAGGAGCAGGATCATGGCACCACCTAGCATCTGGTTCCTTCTGGTTCCCCAGCTTGGTGCTGGAGGGGGATTCCCTTGTGAGGAGGTGGGAAAGCTGCTGCCTGGACCCCATCATGGAAGGTGTGGACATGGCCCTGGACCCCAAGCTGAGGGAGAAGTTCAGCCACCTAAGCACCACTGACAAAGATAAGCTCATCTCTGAGTTCCAGCAGCTGCTAGGCCTCTAGCTCAACCTAGCCGGCTGTGCCTTCTTCCTGAACATGACCACCTGGAACTTACAAGCAACAATTGGTGCCTATTATGACTGTGAGAACCCAAACATCAATGTGTCCTGTATGTTCCTTGTTGAACATGTCACCATAGGAAAAAAGGAGTCAACACCACCTGATAATCAGTCAGTAAAAACATTCAGAATTCTCAAGTGGAAGTCTGGCCTCCAGAGGTCTGTTTTAATATGTTTGGAGAGACCAGTTTGAATATGTAAACATGGTGTTGGTGGGATCCCTAGAACCCCAAGAGATTGCAGATGTCACCATCCAGATATGCATCCCCAGCAGAGCAGAAATGTATCAGGGACACTGGTGGATGTGTACTGCAGTGGACTCTACTATAGATATGTCTCCTGGGTGATTCTCAATGTAGATGTGGGTGAACTGCAAGGAGTAGAACTGTAGCTGTTGTCTTTTGAAATGTAGTTTAATACACAGCTGAATTGCCAGGTAGATGGGAACTTCAACCCCTTTGTCTTTCCCTAAAAGAACCAACCATCAGATAAAAATAACTTAAAAGACCCTGGGTACTCCGGGTTTGACTCTACCAGCAGAAACACTTGGGCTCCTGCTCCTGCCCAAACAGAGCAAGATCAGGATAGATTCCCACAGGACTCTGAATCTGTAATGCAAACAACTTAACAGTAGTGTCTTATAATAAGGGGCTCCACAGCTCTTACCTCTTTGGCCAGTCTTAAACAGGTGTCAGCAAGAAGAAAAATAACAAAATACAGAAGGCCTGACCATCGGGGAAGGCAAGGGACTCTTCTGGATTCCAGACCACATCTCACAAACCATTTTTGTAAACAAAAATTATTTTGCTCCCCCTCAAATAAAATGGAGTATAGAAGGTCAGCCAAGGATAGGTTGGAAATATGTGGGTGGGTTAAGTTAGCATTTGACAAGATGGTTTCTCTTTTAGCATCTTTATATATGACATTAATGGACAGGCTTGCAGTTTGAGGTGAGTATTTGTTTGTTTGGGGTTTGGGGGGGGGGCGGTTTTGAGACAGGGTCTTGCTTTGTAGTTCAGGCTGGCCCTGAGCTCACTGTGTAGCCCAGGCAAGCCTCAAACTCAGCAGTCCTCTTGCCTCTGCCTCCTGAGTGGGATTACAGGTGTGAGCCACCATGCCTGGCATTGTGGTGTATGGTACTGATTGCTAGTGGGGATGAGTCACCACGCCCGGGTATTTCATGTGGTTACCAGGATCACACTCAGGACCTTGCACTTGCCAGGCAGATGCTGGAACCGCTGAGCTAAATCCCTGGCCCTGAAGTGAGATTTTTAAAATAAAATTGTCTTCTAATGATGATGTGAGCCCTGCCACTCAATGGGAAAATCAGCAGAACCTATACAGTCTTATTTGGAATTGACATTCTCTATTGTAATTGATTGTTTATTTTTAAATTCTTTTTTTCCCATTGGAAAGGAAAATATGGTGGGCAGTTTCATACATTCAAAATGTCTAGCTTGCTTTGTTACAATAATACTGTATGTATACATGAAAAAAAAAGTGAGAGATTGCTGTTGGTAATAAGGCCTCTTTATATGCCATCCTTCACTTTCAAGGAGGCTAATCCAGGTTTAATTTTTGCAATGTCCTGGATTCCAAGAAAGATAGAACCCAAGTTATAAGACCTCTTGAATGTAGGAGGTTATATAGCATCATTTTTGTTATATTATTTTAAATAAAGCAGCTCAAGGCAGGTGTGGTAATTGCTGTGCTGGGGAAGTTGAGGCAAGAAGATTGCTGTCAGTTTTGAGGCTGTCCTGGACTACTAATAAGTCCAAGAATATCCTGAACTATATAGCAAGACTCTGTTTCAAAAGAGGAAGAAGAGGTTGGGGGACGCAACCAGGCAGGAACTCAGAAGGTCAGCCCCAAGTTAAGGAGTAGAAAAATAGGGCTCTCCTCACATACACCTCACATGCTAGGCAGGAGGAATTATTGCAGCCATTGTTGCCATCATTGCAGACCATTTATTACATTCTGCCTTTTGGCTAAAATAATTCACTTCCTGTCCAAATAAATACACTGATGTATCACACAAATCTCATAACATCAACAGGCTCAGAGTCCAGAATCTGTCTTTAAATTGGGTCCAGATAGATGAGGTTCCTCAGATGAACCTCCTTGGGTAAATCTCTCTTGATTCAAAGACCTAGGAATTAAACAAGTTCTCTTTCCTACCCCATATTCTCAGAATATAACTACATAAGTCACTTTTGTCAAAAAGAGTAGGAATAGAAGAAAAAAAAAAGAGTAGGAATAAGAGGTACCTGATGATCAGTGGTCTATGATAATTCTGAAATTCAGCCCAATAGCAGCTGTCAAATTCCTCTGATGAATACAGAGCTGCAATGAACATGAAAATGCCTGTCTTCTACGTGCTGATTTTATTTCCTTTGAATATTCCCAATAGTACGATTGCAAACTCCATACTGTTTTCATTCCGACTAACTTATATTATACTCCCAGCAACAGTGTAAAGTATTCTCTTTCTTCAGTGTCCTCACCAATAATTGTTAGCTCTAGGGTTTTGGGTTTTTTAAAAGTCAGTGGAAAAAAGGAGTGAGATAGTATCTCATTGTGGTTTTAGCTTATATTTTTGTAATGATTAATAATACTGAATGTTTTTTTCATATAACTGCTGGCCTTTTGCCCTTGATAGGGATCAAATCTAAACCATCATATATGTTGTATCCATTGGAGAACTTTGCTCTTTTTTTTTAAATCAGATTTCATTGCTAAGAACTTGACATGTGTTTATAATGAGTTTATTATACATTTTTGATATTAACCCCTTAAGAGATACATAGTTTGCAAGTACTATGTCCCATTCCTTAGATTGTTTCTTCACTCTGTTGCTGTGCAGTTTTAGATTGATGCAGTCCCCTTTGCTAGTGTTGCTTGTTCCTGATCATACCTAAAAATCATTGCCCAGACTATTGTCAGGAAGGTTTTTCCATTTTCTTCTACTTGTTTTACAGATTCAGGTCTTAGATATGTAAATCTTTAATCACTTTGAGTGGATTTTCTGTAGATGTAGGATAAACATCCAGTTTCATTTTTGTGCATGTAGCTGTCCTTTACTATTTATTGAAGAAACTATCTTTTCCCTGTTATATATTCTTGGTATTCTTTTTTTTTTTTTTTTTGCTTTTGAGACAGGGTCTCACTTTGTAGTTCAGGCTGGCCCTGAGCTC
>PVIC010048706.1:0-13409 GCA_004025085.1 Thryonomys swinderianus
TTTCTTTCTTTCTTTCTTTCTTTCTTTCTTTCTTTCTTTCTTCTTTCTTTCCTTTCCTTTCTCTCTTTCTTTCTGCAGGGTCTCCCTTTGCAGCTCAGGCTGGTCCTGAACTCACTATGTAGCCAAGGCAAGCCTCGAGCTCAGCAATCCTCCTGCCTCTGCCTCCTGAGTGCTGGGATGACAGGTATGAGCCACCACATCCAGCATTTGTGGTATGTGGTATTGATTGCCAGTGGGCATGAGCCACCATACCCAGTATTGTTTGTTGTATGTGGTTACCGGGGATTGAACCGGGGACCTTGTGCTGGCTAGGCAGGCGCCGGAACCACTGAACTAAGTCTCTGGCCCACTGAGAGCTGTTTTTGAGGGATGGGAAAGGGATACTTTTCTCAACTTGTTCCTGATGACTGAAGGTTGTGATGGCCAGAGAAAACCTGGTCTTCTAAAGAGAGGTGGCTTTTAATGTTTAAATTTTATAATCTTTATCCTGAAGAGTGTATAAAGAGTCCAAGACACATGCATGGCTCTCAAACAGCAAAAAAAATAAGCAAAGATTCTGGCTTTCCCGTGAGAAGTGGAGCTCCTTCAGAGTCAGGTTATCTGAAGGGTAGGGGCTCCTGAGTGGATGCTTGTTTCAGAAACGTTCCAGGCAGTGGGGTCTGCAGAGCACGAGTCCACCATGGGATCAGGGCTGGCATCAATAATGAGGTCCTGTTCCATCTTCACACTCTCTCTTTCTTTTTCTCTCTCTCTCTCTCTCTCACACACACACACACACATTGGGTTCTCAGTTTCTCTGGTTGGGTTTTATCCTATTCCAACCTACCCCTCCCCCCCTTTTTTGGAGACAGGGTCTTGTTTTGTCATCCAGGCTGGCCCTGAGCTCATTATGTAGCCCAGGCAAGCCTGGAACTCAGCAATCCACCTGCCTCTGCCTCCTGAGTGCTGGGATTACAGGCATGAGCCACCACACCCAGCACTGTGGTATTGATTGTTGGTGGGTGTGAATCACCACACCCAGCATTGTATGTGGTTACCGGGGATTGAACTCAGGACTTTGCACTTGAGAGACAGGCGCTAGAACCACTGAGCTAAATCTTCCTCCCCTAACTTACTCTTGTGCATGGTCTTGTTCTCCCTCATGGCCTCTGTCCCCTCCTGCTCCTACAGGTTCACTGATTATTAGTTTCTTCCTGCAGCCCTGAGTCCCCCTTCCATGCCCCTAAAAGGCTGTGTGCCAAGGGGTTTCTTTCTTATGAACACAATAATTGAAAATTGAAAGAAAGAGTCAGGCACAGATTTCTTCTATACAATGAGGGGAGAGATGAGCAGCCCTCTGAGGAGCATCTTCTCAAGGGTTTATTTATGGATTGCTAAACATTTAACTTAGTGGGAAAGTAAGAACTGAAATGTTCCAGACCACTGCTGATTAGACAGCAGTCTAGAACTGAGAGAAGACAAATTTAAGAATAACACCAAGATTTTCGTGTCATACTCTTATGTAGTAAGTTAGAGTGCTTGACTTCCTGGTTCCAGAAGGGACACCAGGTAGCCTGGCAGCTGAGCTTTTTTGCTCAGCCTCTGGTGCTGCTGGTGCTGTGCCCTCGTATGTGGGAACTTCCGCAGGATGCAGTATGAGGAGGTACCACACAGGCTGGGTAATGCGAAGCCACGGACAGGCACAGAGCCCCTCAGCCTCGCCCCTGAGAGGAGGAGCAGAGCAGAGCAGAGGCCCGGAGGGGAAGTGAGAAGCAAGAGTGAGAGAAGCGAGCCACCCGCCCTCACAGGTGTTCAGGTTTCGGAGTGAACAAGTCCCTAAACCACTCTTTAGATCCTGGAGGACTGATGAGGAAGCACTTGAAGGGCCTGGGAAGGCGAAATGTCTGGGTTCAGCAGGACGGCAAGCAGATTTGAGGCCCGGAGGGTGGGGGCTCTGGAGGTGAGACAGAGAAGGGGAAGAGGTGGTGTCTACCATCAGCACAGATTTAGAGTGGAACTCATTCCGCTTTGCTGCACTGAGCATTTAATTTCCTTTTATGGAAGTCACTACACAGTATGCATGCCATTGTCTTCGGTTTTGGTCCCTGCATACACCAACAAGGGCACACGGAGTACGGTGCTGAGGTAGGCACAGCTCCGAGGTAAGCGGCCGGGCTCAGACCCCAGCCCCAGTCTGCCTGGAAACACCCAAACTGGAGAAGGGGCAGATCAGAGCATAAGCACGAGTCTGGGGCCTGAGTGTAGCAATTTTGAGGATATTCAGAGTCCTAGCATTTCCGGTCAGGGAAGCTGGTCATTTATAGGAGCTTGGCTCATAGAGGTTGTACTTTTTTTAACCCACTGAAAAAATGTAGCACAAATGTGCTGAATATCTCCACATCATCCTGAATTTAATTCACACCGAGTCCTCTACTCTTCCTGGCCACCGTGGAGGTAGTGTTATCATTCCAGGTGAGACAGTGCGGTGTGTGGACAGGCACACAGGCAGCAGGGCTGGACCCGGGCCAGACTCAGACCGGATACAACCCTGATGCATTTAGTGTCTCGGAGGGTGTGAGGATCTCAGAGGCTCCCAGCTTCAGAGCTCCCGGTTCTGTGGGGCTGGGTGGGGCTGACGGCCAGTCTGAGAGCTGTGCTCTGAGAACCCTGAAACTCTCTGGAGACGCAAAGCCTTGGTTCCCAGAGATTCCAGATGGTTCTGGTCCACAAAGAAGTGTGAGAGTCACTGAGCTCGAGGGAGGGAGGACGTGGGAGAAAGGAGGTGGAAGAGGAAGGTGGCAGCATAGGGGACGGAAGGGCCCAAGCTGTGGCTCAGGCGGCTGGAGGGAGTGGGCTGGCTTGGGGGGAGGCAGAGAGAGGAGTGAAGGCAAAGTGGGGGCAGGGCTGTGGCTTCCTGGCAGACATTGGCCTGTGGCATGGGTCCCTCAGGAAAGAACTGGGGACCCCTGAGAGGGTTTGGTGGGCTTTGGAACTGCTGTCCTGGAAAATCTCTTGGGGTTGTGCTTCGGGTGCTCCCCAGCTCTTAACCAACAGCAGCAGAGCATGGGGTGCAAGCTTGTCAGCTTTGAGGGTGACACAGACTGGAGCCACAGCTCATCACCTGGATGCCAGAGTGAAGACTGCAAAAGATGCTGACAGGCTGGGTGGGCTGGCCAAAGGAAACAGGTTTGAATTCAGTGGGTACAAATATAACCTCCTACTTAGGGGATTATTAAAGCCACCTTTCCCAGCAGAGGGGCATGCCAGGAACCTGAGGCCAAGAGCTCGGGCATCTCAGCCCCGAATTTGCCTTTCAGCCTCCTGACTCATCCCATAGGTCCAGGTTCAGTAATGAAACTTTGTCTTGTGCCAAGCTGTTTCCCTTAGCTAACCTCTGGCCAGTGCCTCTGTCTTCCATGTCTGGTTCTGGCTTGGCTTTTCTCAAGTTCCTGTGGCTTCTTCCTCAAGTCTGAGCTGGGACTGGATGTGCTGCCTGTCTGGTGGGGAATCCAGCTCCCGGGGGCAGGTGACTTTCTGAGCCTACCCTCCTGGCTCCAGGCCTGCTGTGCTCCATTGTGACTCATGGTAGCAGTTGCTCTCAGGATGGCTGGGGATGCTGTTGTCACGGACCTGCTCCAGCTCCTTGCTCCCTGTGTTCCTTCTGTTTTCTTACTCCGGTTCACTGAGTCCCGGTTCTCAGCAAAGTTCTACCCTGAATGTGGAAGAGCTGCAGTTTTGATTTCTAGGAAACTGCTTACAAAGCAAGAACTTGGGTTCACATTGCACTGTACAATTATGAAGTACTTCTATGTGCTTTTTTTCATTGAAATTTGACTATAATCCTATAACTAGGTCTTGGAATCTCTATTTCAGAGTGGAGGATGGTAAAATAGCCTCCCTAAAGCCCACAGCTACTAGTCAGTGGATTAGGATAGGATCCTGGATGTTGGATGGCTGTGCAGGAGACTCCAGTCTTCTCTAGAGTCCTAGCTTTTCCTGAGGACAGGTAGTGGGTCTGGAAGACAAGGGTTCTGGGGTGTTACGGCGCTGCCAGGCTTTGGCAGAGACTGTTCTGGGCAACACATCACCTTCCCATGGTTCAGTACACCAGCAGTGACATACTGTACAGCTCTCCATGTAGCCTAATACTTCACTTTCTTGGGAAACATAAGCACTGGCGCTCAGTCTGGTGCTAAGCTGCTTTCCCACCCTGGGAGGGACCTTCCTGGTCATGCGTGGAGGGAAGTCTGGGGGGAAGGGGCCCTGGTTCATCTCTCCTGTGGCTCATCCTGCACTGTACTGTGAGATGGCTTTTTCCTAACCATTGCTTTTATTATTTTACTTTAATTGGCTTTGCATTCCTCCAGGATGAAGTTTAAATTCTGTGCCTGGCCACAGTGCTCTTCATAGTGTGACTGTACCCTTGCTGTCCAGGCTCAGTATCATTTACCATCTTTGCTGTTTGTCTCTTTTCCATGCCAGTTGCTCTTTGTGCTCCTGACTCCCCAGATTAATCAGCTTTTCCGTATAGGATTATTACCCACTGTAGGAGGCGTGCTGTGCTCAGCCCATCTTGCTGGAGTGGATAATGCAGCAGTGGCTGACTCAGCCAGGGAGAGCGTTTGAGCTTGTGTTAGTCCATGTCCCTTCCTATTTTTTATAATGCAGACCAAAGGCAGACTGCTTCATAAAGAAAGAAGGTTCCACAGCACTGAGACTCCACTTCACTCCACAAAGAATGGCTGTTTTCATGAAATCAACCAACAACAAATGCTGGTGAGCCTGCAGGGAGAAAACTCTTTTTCACTGTTGGTGGGAATTTAGACTGATACAACCACTGTAGATATCAATGTGGAGAATCCTCAACAAATTAGGACTAGAGATTCCATTTGACCCTGCTATTCCCCTGCTAGGTATATACACGAAAGAATTAAGATTCATATCACAATGACATATGTGCACTCATGTTCATAGCAGCTCAGTTTGTGATAGCTAAATCTTGGAAACAACCCAAATGCCCATCAACTGGAGACTGCATAAAGAAATGTGTTTTTGTTTTTGTAGAATGGGAAATTTCTGAAGGAAATGTGGTGTGGGAATGTAATGAGGAGAAGGAACAAATATGATTCTGAAAGAAAATAAAAGAGCATGTATATAGGGGGTGGGGAGTTGTGGGTGGGTAGGGATATAGGTAAAAATGAGAATTAACTTGTATCATATATTGGTACAAATTCTCCAATGTTATGTGTGATTGTGAGATGTATATAAAATGTACCAATAAAGAATTCAATTAAAAAAAGAAATGTGTTTTTAAAAAATATAATATTGAGTATTACTCTACCATAAACAATGATAAATTTGAGTCATTATATTCAAATGAATATACTTTGAGGACATATTCATAAGTGAAATAAATAGGTCACAGATGTGTAAATACCATATTTTTTCTCTGGTATGAGAAACTGAAGATGTAAATGAATTCTAAAATATATGATAGATATTATGAAATAGAAAATATTCAAGGGATAAGAGGGGTAGGGGTAAGTAAAAAAGGGAGAGAAAAATTAGATGGTACAAAAGGAAGCAAAGCTAATGTATATAGGGGATGGGCGGTTGTAAGGTGGGGAGGGGGAGGGAAAATATGAAAATTAAATGATGTCATATAGTGGTACAAATTCTCAATGTTGAGTGTGATCATGACATGTATATAAAATGTACCGATAAAATAATTAAAAAAAAGGAAGGAGGTTTTAAAAGCTGAAGACACAGGGCCTAGTTGGCTCAGCCTCTGGAGAGGACACAGCTCATAGCACATGCTGGTGGGGACGCAGTGGAGAAGAGGCCACACTGGAACAGGAAGTGTGCTGGGCCAGGTGGCCTGGCCCTTTTCTATCTAAAGAGCCATTGAGGACAGGGACTTCCCACTATGCCCTGCCTTGCAGTGGTCCATCCCCCAATATCATCACACCAGACTCCCCACATATGACCTTAGGGGACACACTTGAACCAGCATCACTAGAACAAGTAACAGTAGTGCAAAGCCAGATTCTCAGGTGTGAAGCAGTCTTCGCCACCACCACCACCACCACCACCACCACCACCACCACTGTCGTCGTCGTCGTCATCATCATCATCATCATCATCATCATCATCATCATCATCATCATCATCATCATCATCTGATGCAAGGGAAAGTTCTGTGTGGAACTGATGGAAGTGTGACCGTGTAGGGTCTTGATGTTGCCTCACTCTGGATCTGAAGGGGATGTGGATAAACTGTGTGACAGCAACCTGTCGGGCCTGTGGACTGCAGACAGCAGGGTGGGGTCATCTCATCTGTTCCCCACATGGAAAGATAACATCTTAAGGGCTGTGCTATGTTGAGCAAAACCTGAAACTTCCTGATAGAGGAATGGGGGATTCAAAATGGAAATACAATTGTATAAGAAAAGGGAAAGTACACTTCTTTGTGTTAGACTCATTTGCCTTGAGAGGCTGGGTCTGTGACGTGGGATGTAATATGTTCACAGCACAGGGTCCTTCATCCATGCCCAGCAGGGTTCAGTAGTGGTCTCCCCAAAATGTAAGTCTCAGCCTACTTCCAGGTATTTATAGACTTGAATTTACTCAAGAAAAGGGCTGTTGAAGATGGAAAAATTCAAGATCTTGAGATGCAGAGATTATCCAGGGACAAAATCTCTGACACTTACAATTTAAAAGAGGAGAGCTTCATTTTTGTTCTAGAGATTTCAGTGCACAGTTGGAGTGTCCTGGAGGGCAGGTGGGAGGAGCAGAGCTGCTGGCTCATGGCAACTGGGAGGCATAGCACGGGGAACTCTCCAAGACACACCCTGTGAGCGCCTCTAGCAGGGCCCACTCCTAACATGCAGAAACTGTGGAGGAGTAGAGCACCCCATGAGCCATGCAATTCTGTGGGTGCCTCTCCATCCAGTTATGCTGTAAAGGTTATTTGTAATATTAAAGAGCTTGCAGTCTTGTGCAAGCTTGGAGAGGGGGAGTGGCCTGCAAGACACAATAAGAAGTGCTCTGGGGAGAGAATGGTGAAGCTGGTGTCCTTAAACATGCTAAATTCACCGTATGTTCTCTGAAAGAAGTGACCCTCCTTCTGAGACCCACACCAGTACAAATGGTTACATACCAACTTCCGGAGGGGCTGGTCCCTTCAAATAATCCGGTTGTCAACCAGGAAGTGCTCCACGTAGAGAGCTGCTTTTAGGAAGGGCGATAGAACCTGAAAGGACAAAGAAACATAAGGCAGCACTGCATGGAACACGGCTTTTACCAGAGGACAAGCTAAACATTGCTCTAAATGCTGAGACCTTCCTTGTTTTTTTGCATGTGCTGAAATGTTATTGATGTTGTTTTGTTGCAGTGATTATATTATTATTATATTCTCAAATTGCTCATGTACTATTTTACTATTTTACTTTCATATATATACATATGTAAAAGAAAATTCTCCTTGTGTTTGGCTTGTTTTGGTTCATCTTGTGGAATGAACCTCGATTCTATTCAAAGTTCAGCAAATTTTCCTCCGTGATGAAACACACACTAGGTCAGCATTAAGCATTAACGGGACGATCTCACATTCAGTGACTAGTGTCCTGATGAGGACTCGGAGGACAGACGCACACAGAGAAGGTGCTGTGCAAACAGACTGGGTGCAAGTCCGGGTGGCTGTGAGGTCAGGGGTGCTGGTGTCTCTGCAGGTGCTGGAGGCAGGAGTGTTTCCCTTTGAAGGCTGCAGGAGGGGAACCTATACTGCTTGGACTTCAGATTTCTCGCTGCCAGTACTGTGGGCAGAGAATTTGTTTGAAGCCACTGTGTTAGTGCTAGTCATTTCAGCTGGCTCGAAGCCAGGTCTGTTTTGCTCCCTACCGGGGCGGGGGGGATAAGAAATATTAGGGTAAGTCTGACACTTGCAGATGTGAAGTACTTTGTGTACCTTTGTTGGGAAATGTTAGGAATTCCTAACAGAAAGTCACAAAAAGCAGTTTTAAAAATGTGAGGAAGAGGCTGGGCATAGTGGCTCAAGCCTATAATCCTAGCACTTGGGAGACAGAGGCAGGAGAATTGCTGAGTTTGAGGCTTGCCTGGGCTACATAGTGAGCTCAGGGCCAGCCTGAACTACAAAGCAAGACCCTGTCTCAAAACAAAAACAAAAACAAAAACAAACAAACAAAAATCCCCCCAAAACCAAAACCAAAACCAAAACCAAAAAAATGTGAGGGAGAGTTAAGAAGGCCTCAGGCATTGGTTGTCCATATACTGTAGACATTCAGATGTTTAATGTTTGTTGATTAGGTTCTTTGCCATCAAACTAAAAATCCGGAGGGAACTCCAAGACAATTCAAGTCTGGGAAGCTGTATAGCTACAGGCTCCTAACAACATCTTCCTGATGAATGAATACAGTTTCTCAAGAAGGATCTCTTTAAGTAATATTTATATAACATCTAAATAATGTCACACTAGCATTTTAATGTCCGAAGACAGATATAGTCTTCCTAAAAGTACCCATTATATCAGCAACCAACACATGCTCCATGTGGCAACCACGCCACACATAAGCTTGGTAAAATAATATTCTGAACAAGATTATAAATCAATTAACAATCTTCTGAATCATATGTTCTTAAGTACTGAACTCAATTTAAAATTTTCTGTAGTGACTAAGTGGTCTTTCACATTTTACATTTTAGCTATTCTCAGCAAACTTTGGTTTTACTTACTGAGCACAAATCATCCAGCTTTCTTAACACCAGTTCCAATAAACTCGTCAGTTAACCTGCTTATTCTTGTCTTCAATACATTTCAGAGCATTTTTTTCTTAAAGAAAGAAGTTATATTAGCATTTCTAATAGCACTTTAAAATAATTTCAGTTTATTCCACTAAAAGGCCATTAACATTATTTGGACAAGAAAACTGATTGTATTTCCTTTGTAAATAAATAATGAGACACGAGGAACCCTAAAGACTCAGACACAGGCAATGACTGCAAAACTCAAATGCCTTAATGGAAACTGAGTATCAAGTTAATTTTCAATTACTCACATGCCTGCTAGCTTTTGGGTGATAGTACATTTAATGGAATTTAAAATTTTTCTGCTAAATGAAGAAATCTCTCTATTTAATAGACTTTAAGTACCATGGGAATCAGCCACTAATTTTTATGTGTGTGACTTTGACAAATTACTTGATCTCTTTCTGCCTCAGTTTCTAGTCTGTACAGTTAGAAGGCCTACAGCATGAGAGCCAGTGGAGGAGGTAGAGCAGGCCTAGGGTGTGCTGTTGAGCCTGCTGCCTGCTGCCTGCTGCCTGCTGCCTGCTGCCTGCCCAGGGCTGGAGCTGGGTGCTGCTTGAGGGTGAAGACGGCCGGCAGCAGACCCGAGAAGATGGTGTCTGTATGTTCACACAGAGAAGGGTTTCTGTTATGCTAAGGCAGCAGATGCGCTTTTTCCTTAGCTATCCTCTGGATTTTAGACCCTGAGTGGGTTGGGACAGAAGTAGAAAAAAAGTCACACATTAAATTTCCATTCTATTAACCATAGTCATGGCAAGAGTGGTAGGGATGCCACACACATGGATGTCAGCGTGTGTTCTTACCTCAAAGAAAGGGGGTGTCACTGAACTTTTCCCTGTAGGGTTCCTGTGTCAGGAGTGGGTGGGTCTTAGCTGGTACTCAGGCCGAGCAGTGCATACACTTGAGGACACGGTCCCCCTTTCAGCTGGTGTAGCTAAATGATTTGTTTGCTCTTTGAGGAAAGCGAGATGGATGTGTGTCTAATTCAACAACATTAGTGTGTGTGACTACAGCCCACTCAGCACATTTGAGAGGAGAGACAACCTGAGCTCAGGGATGTGGAGCAAAGCTACCATGCAAACAGGGAGATGCAGTCCTTTGATCTGTCTTAGCACAACAGTCTGGGCCTCCTCCTGCTCTATCCAAGTGCAGTAGTTAGTTGGAGGAAAAGAAGAGATAGGCAATAGGTGGGCTGTGTTCCAAGGGCTGAAATGGGGCCCATGGCATTGCCACCATATCATAGCATCAGGGGGAAAACAAGTACCTTGATTTCAAAAGAGATGATATGGCTCCAGCTGGCATCCTAATAGAGATACGAGAATCTGGAAGACAGTACCTACAACTTGAACTTCTATATCCAGAGCACTTACCCTTCAAAGGTAAGCTAAAGTGCAGGTATTTCCAGACAAAGTGACAGAAATCATCATGAGTGGGAAAGGAAGGAAAAGAAAAGAGATTAAAAGAGCATAAAAGAAAGAAAAAGAGGACAAATGGTATATGCCAGCAGTTGTTTGAGTAGACTTCTAGAAAGAATGAAGCAATGTCAACTCACCAATGCTAAGTGTCTTACTTTTTCCTTGTGGAGACACAGCACAGGGGCCCTCAAGTTAAAGAAGAAACATTTTGCTTCAGTCCACAGTCAGTTGGCTTCCAGGCAGGTTGGCATGGCAGAGGGCATCACAGAGGAGGGTACAGCAGGGCAGGAAGCAGAGAAGGGTCACAGGAGGAGCAGGTATGGACACCCTTCCGGACTGTCCTCAGTGACCCACGGGAGCCCACCAGGTTGGTCTCCTAACATCAGGCCCAGCTACAGACTCATCAGTGGACGAATCCAGGGTCGCACACCCTGGATCCAGTCACATCCCCATAACCCCACATGAAGCTTTGGGGGCCATCTAGATGGAAGCCATAGCACGAGGCTCGGAGGTAAAATGGGTTTACAGATACAACAATTAGAATCGTCACTGCTGACACAATAAAATACATATAATCCTAATAACAATTGGAGCAAACATTTATATATGTTAAGTGGTTAAGTACATAAGTTCTACAGTAAATGTGACATTTTATCTTGAAAAAGGCCTGAATTTTAAAAATGAGAGTATAAGAAGGTTGCACCCTGTAGCTTATCAGAGAAAAGTCAAGGAAGGTTGTTGGAAAAGGGACAGGAGAGTGGAAGTCAGAGCTGATGGGTGCGGCTCATTGCACACAGTGAACCGAGATCGCTGATGGATGCTGGGAATCAACACGTGTGCACAGTTGGTGGATTTTATGTTGGGATAAGCTGAGCAGTACTTTTTATTCACTTGTGCCTCTCATGAATAAAATCAGGCAAAACTAAATGAAAAATATACGTTATCTTAACCTGTAATTTATCAATTTCATGAAATGAATTCATATGATCAAATCATTATAGAAGAGTTAACTTTATATAAGGGAATCTAGATTAGTCTTGACTGCATTAAACAGAAATAAATGTCTACATGATTAAATTTTTGGCAGTAATAGCATAGGAAGTTTATGTTATGATTATGTTATGGATTAGGAAATGAAAATAGTATATTTATATTAGGTCCTAATAACTCAAAGTGCAGGTGGTAATCTCCAGGGGAAAAAGAAAGCATATCTAAGAAGATAACAGAGGACAATAAGGAGAATTACAGAAGAAATAGAGCTAAGTAAAAAACAAGAAATGAAAGGAAGAAAAACAGAATAAGTAAAACACACAGAAATAGGATAGTTACAAACTTAAATGTATAGGTAATTATAATAAATGAGAGAGATCTAGAAACTCTAATCAAAAGACAGAGATTGTCAGATTGTCCACGTTATCAGAGACAGAGTTAGATGTAAGAGAGCACAAAGACTGGACATAAAGTGGTACAAGAGGCAGATCAAGGTACTGAGGCACACTTGTGTTGTAGCAGGTCACCAACACATGACCTAAAGCAATACAAAGGCAAGCACAAATCCTAAGAACAGTTCTTCAAGCAAAATCTGAAATGGATTTTAATGGGGCTAAAATCAAGGCATCATAGCACTGTATCCTTCAGAGGCCTGTGGGAAGAATCTTCCACCCCTCGTCTTTTAAAATTTAATTTAAAATATTCATGTTAATATACATTGGCAGCACACACTGATCACACTTACCATGGAGAGCTGGTGCAGCTACATAACTCATTTTGGTTCTTTCCTTCCCCTCTCTCCTGCTCTCCCTGTCTTTGTCGTTTCTCCGTCTGACTTCCAGGCGCTGCCTGTACCTTTAACTTATAGCACGACTGCAGCAATCACATCTCTGCTGTCCCTGTCCCTACTTCTCACGGGTCTTCTCTACACTCCTTGCTGGCATCCACGGACCACTGCTCCCTACGACACTACCAGGCACAAAGGCACATGAATCTCCTACCAGACAGAGTACCTTATGCCTCATATTCAAAGTCTCAACACATTTGAGGGGCTGGAATCCTGACGAATAAGGTGTCTGATTAAATTGTAATTAAAGTTGAAACCAAATGCACAGAGATAACAAACAAGTCCCTTCAATGTTTGGAAATAATGCATGACTTGAGGAGAAAAAAACCATGACAATTAAAAATTTTGAACTGAATGATCCTGAAAATATGTCATTAAAACTTGGGGGTTGCAACTATACTTGTATGCAGAGGCAAATTTATAGCCCTAAGTGCTGTGTTATTAAAAAAAAGCTGAAAATCAATAGCTTATCATTACAAAAATTATAAATGAAAGAAATTAAACACAAAGAAACTAGAAAGGGTAAAGGTAATATGAGAAATTTAGAAAATAAAGAAAATAATCATAGTAAAATTTTGGTTCTCTGTATGATTAATTCTTTTGGAAAGCCACTGGTAAGATTGATAAGAAAAAAAAGACTGAAAACTACTAAAGTTCATCATGAGAGGATGTCAGTATATTTCCTATAAACTTTTAAAATACAAGAACATATTAAAAATGTATTATTGATATATCTGATACAATAAATGAAATTAAAATGTATGATAGGTATGAAAATATGCAGTCCTACATCTGTTTGGAAGTAAAAAAATCACCTCAGAAAAAGCACTCTAGGTGTGGAGTTCTTATGCACAAAATTAAAATATTTAAAAATAAAATGATGAAAATATGAAATAATCATCTAAGAAGATAGAGAAAAACATTGGACTAAGTTCAAAGTTCATTTGATGATTAAAGATAAAATTTGCCTTTGTAAAGTAGGACTGAAGGGCAACTCTCCATCTCAAATAATATCTAACAAAAATATGTACATATTGTACTTTGTGTTGTACTGAAATTTTCCCTGAGACTACAACAGTCCTAGAACTGCATAGCTTCTCATTGCACAAGCAGTTTAGCAGGAGTATTAAAGAGAGAAAAAAATGGTTTAAGTCTGGAAAGAATGATATATAACTTTATTCTCAGATGGAATAGAATCTAAAAGCTTGTAAAAAATTAAAAGAATCCAGAATTCAGTTATTTAAATGAGTAAGAAAATTTAGGTTTCTAGAATCAAAGTGAATATACAATTTCAGTTGTATTTCTTCTCTCTCTCTCCCTCCCTCCCTTCCTCCCTCCTTTCTTTCCTTCTCTTT
>PVIC010048707.1:0-13423 GCA_004025085.1 Thryonomys swinderianus
GGGTGTGAGTCTCCACGCCCAGCATTGTATGTGGTTACCGGGGATCGAACTCAGGACCTTGTGCTTGTGAGGCAGGCACCGGAACCACTGAGCTAACCCTCCGGCCCTTGACCACATCTTTATCCAGTTGACGGGCATTTGGGTTGTTTCCAAGACTGGGCTATCACAAACTGAGCTGCTATGAACAAGGGTGTACATCTATCTTTCCAATGTGATTTTTAAAATTCCTTTGGGTATATTCCTAGCAGGGGGACAGCAGGGTCGAACAGGACCTCTAGTCCTAGTTTTCTGAGGAATCTCCACACAGATCTCCACAATGGTTGCACAAGTCTGCAATCCCACCAACAGTGGAGAAGGGTTCCTTTCTCCCCACAGCCACGCCAGCATTTATCGTTGGTTGATTTTGTAATAGCGGCCATTCTTTTTGGAGTGAGATGGAATCTCAGTGTTATTTTCATTTGCATCTCTCGAATGACCAGTGATGTTGAACATTTCTTCATATGCTTCTTGGCTGCTTTGACTTCTGCCTCTGAGAAGTGTCTGTTCATTTCAGATGCCCATTTTTGAATTGGGTCTTTAAACTTAGGGAGACTGATTTAAGTTCCTTGTATATTGTAGATAATAGCCCTTTGTCCGACAAACAGCTAGTAAAGACTTTTTCCCATGTTGTTGGCTGTCTTTTAGCAGTGCCAGTGACTTCTTTTGCTGTGCAGAAGCTTTTCAATAGGATGAGATCCCATTTGTTGATTCTTTCTGCTAGTTCTTGTGCTAGAGAGGTTTTATTCATGAAGTCTCTGCCTAAGCCAATGTCTCCAAGAGTTTTACCTAACCTGTTTTCTAGCATGTTTATTGTTTCTATTTTAATGTATAAGTCTCGAATCCATTGTGAACTTAGTTTTGTGCAGATGAAAGAGATAGGTCTAGCTTTAGTTTTTGGCAGGTTGAAGCCCAGTTTTTCCAGCACCATTTGTTAAAGAGGCCGTCTTTCCTCTATTGAGGATGTTTGGCTCCTTTGTCAAAGATAAGGTGGTTTAGTGTATCCAGGGTTGTGTCTGGATCTTTTAATCTATTCCACTGGTCCTTGGGTCTGTTACTCCATCAATACCATGCAGTTTTTATCACAGTGAATTTATAGTAGAGTTTTAAGTTGGGGATTGTAATATCCCCTGCCATGCCATGTTGCTTAGAATTGTTTTTGCTATTCTAGGTCTCTTGTGGTTCCAGATGAATTTTTGTATTATTTTCTTTAGCTCTGTGAAGTACGGTGTTGGAATTTCAATTGGTATTGCATAGAATCTGTATAGTAGTTGTGGGAGTATAGCCATTTTGACAATGTTGGTTCTCCTTTCTCAGGAAAAAGGGATGTCTTTCCACTTTCTGATATCTTTTTCTATCTCTTTTTTCAGAGTCAGTCATAGTTTTCAGATTAGAGGTCTCTCACTTCCTTTGTTAGATTGATTCCTAGATATTTCATTTTTCTGGGTGCTATTGTGAAAGGGATTGACTCCCCAATTTCTCTTTCAGTGAGTCTGTTGTTTGTGTAGACAAAGGCTGTTGATTTTTGAGCATTGACATTGTATCCAGAAACACTACTAAATTTGGTAATTAAGTCTAGTAGTTTTTTTGGTTGAGATTTTAGGATCCTCTAGATAGAATATCATATCATCAGAAAATAATGACAGTTTAACTTCTTCCTTTCCTATCTTTATTCCTTTTATATCTTTGTCTTGCCTGATTGCTATGGCTAATGCTTCTGATATTATATTGAATAAGAGTGGGAATGTAATGAGGGGAAGGAATAAATATGATTCTGAAAGAAAATAAAAGAGCACATATACAGGGGATGGGAAGGTGTGGGTGGGTAGGGATGTGGGTGAAAATGAGAATTAACTTGTGTCATATACTGGTACAAATTCCTCAATGTTATGTGTGATTGTGAGATATATATAAAATGTACCAATAATAGAATTTAATTTAAAAAAGTGTTGACAGCAGGCATCCTTGTCTCATTCCTGATCTTAGTGTAAAAGGTTCCAGTTTTTGCCCATTAAGTATGATGCTGGTTGTTGGTTTCTCGTAAATAGGATGTATCAGATTAAGAAAAAGTCCATCTATTCTGATTCTCTGTAGGGTTTTGATCATGAATGGGTGTTGGGTTTTGTCAAATGCTTTTTATGCATCTATTGAGATGATCATATGGTTTTTGTTCTTGAGTCTGATCACTTCTTGATTTAAAGGTGTTATGGTGTGGTGGTACAAGATATTTGGCTAATGCTGAAATAGAAACACAAAAACCAGCTGTCAAAATAGTACAAATGGTTTCTTTCTAACCCCATGGCTTTGAGTTCTGTGAGGCTGTAAGTTTAAGGGCTTATCTGTGGATTCATGCCATTCTGAAATACTCTGTCACACTTGAATTCGGTACCCCTGGGTATTTCCAAAGCAACTCTGGAAAGTACTGTATCCATGTATAAACAAGAAACTTCATGGCAGGGTAATTTTAGTTTAAAAAATTTCCATACTCTGAAACATCAGTCCTCACTCCTCCTCATTTGTAATTTCACTAAACTGGACTACTACTTAAGTGAAGGTACTGGAGTTGTATGCCCTTTTACAGAAAGAAAGAGTTTGGTAGAAAGCTAGAAAAAGAAATTATCTTAAAAAATAAAGAAGAAAGAAATTTTGCAATAACTTTAATGAATTTGGAACATCAAATTATTATCAGCAATATCTGTTACGTCTGTATTGGGGAAGTTCTACCTGGGGTTCTTGTACTTCTGGGAAAGTGAGTCTCTCTGTGCTTTCCACCAGTGCAAGGCCTTGATTACTCTTGAGCTGGGCCATTTTTCAGAGCTGGGTTTGCAATGAGCAGCCTTGAGGAACATGGACAAGGTTTTCCTCCAAGACAAAGTGTGAGCTTGCTTATTGCTTGCTGTAACAATGGAGGGCTCCTCCACCTCAGTGTTCTTCAGATGTGATGCACAGTCTGTGTGTGTGTGTGTGTGTGTGTGTGTGTGTTAAACATCCATTTGGCCTTTTCATGTGAGTCCTATCAGAGTAGGAGCAGTGGAACTGGCATACGCATGTTGTCCTGAGTGGTAAAGTCTATTTCTGACCCAGGAGTCTAGTGTTTCTGCCAGAAACCATGGAATACAGCTACCATAGTTAGCTTTTCTGTCACTGCACTAAGATACCTAAGATGACTTAGCTTAGTGCTTTGGGGGTTCCATTCTGTGATCCATTTACCCCCTTTTGGGGGCTCATGGTGTTGTGACACATCATGCTGGAGCACATGGTGGGGGAGAATGGCTCACTTAATGGCCAGCAAACAAAACAGAGGCGAGGGGATGAGGGTCTCACCATCCCCTTGGTGGGACCCTCGGTGGCCTAAGTATCTCACCCTAGTCCTCACCTGCTAAAGATTCCACCTCCTCCCAATAGCACCACTCACACGACCAAGCCTTTAATACATGGGTCTTTGGAGGACACTTAAGACATACAGTATGATTCAGGCTAATTGATTCGCTTATAAGAAGGGCAAAACCAGTTCACAGCCTCTTTGAAAGTCTTGACATTTTTGAAGATTTTGTGTTTGCTTCATTTTCTCACAAGGTCCTTGTCACATTCACACCTAAGGTTTTCTTTGTGGGTTCTTGGCATTTTCACTCACCAGCAGAGGGAGCCCATGCTAATTAATCAGACAGGGCCGCTCTCCTGGAAGTGTATGTTAGAGCATCTCACAGACTAAAACCTGCTCACAGTTCTTTTGCTGGTGGAACTGCTGCTCGGGTTCTTATGGTGCTTATGCTAGGGAAACATGCAGAACGTGAAACAGTAGCATCATTTGCTTTGGTTTCAGAGCATCAAAAGTAAAAACATTATATTTCCCAAAGGGACTTCCTAGGCAGGAGGAAGTTAGAGCTTGTGTATTGCCAACCCCAACATAGTTGAAGGAAGTATTTTCTAAATAAAGAATTATTTAAAGTTGATAACACTGGGTCTTGTGAAAGGAGACATCCTGAATGTAATAAGATATTTGTCTTTGGAACTCTAAGACTATCTCTCTTCTGCCATGTATGTTATTAAAGAAGTGAGACCGTAACTTAAAATTATTTGACATTTGTTGTACTGATAGGCTGCTTGTAAGTTATGTTGGATAAATGAGTGCACATACAGGTACTAATAGGGACTTTGCTTCGATATCATCGTGTTTGTATCTTTTCTTACCAGAACCTCAAGCTGATGCAGGATGGTCCAGAGCAGTTAGAGATGAGCCGACCGTCAACTGGGCTGGGCCTACTTCCCCGAGCAACTTCCAGCATCAGTACCTGACAGGCCCAAAAATCTCCTTATTTTTGTTTTGTACAAAATAGAGCTCCTATCGATCATTTTTCCTTTGGATTAAGGCACAATACAAACACAATCATTAAGGAAACAACCAATGATAATTCCAGATTTCATTTTAAGGATTGCCACATGGAAGAAAGCCGAATTGAATATTATTAATAATAAGACTGATGATAATAAAAATATTTACTCAGTGTCTGTTGTCACTGTGAATTTTATTCTGAAATGTGGCAGTTACATATGCGTATAGTCCCATTTTTCACCTACAAATTTGACTTTTTATTTCTACCTCGTGGTGACTCAGTGGGGAACATGGTTGTTTTACTTGTGTGTTTTTCATTTCATCGTTAACTTTCATTTTGAATTTCTTTTGCTTCTTACACGAGCTATCTTGTTTAAAACACCTTAGAGAATGTAAATGGTAGAAGAATAAACACAAGACTGTTTTTCAAAAGTAGTTAGTTCTCAAGGCACGCTGTGCTCTTAAAGAAGTCGTGTCAGAGGAAGTGATGTAAGTCCGATCTAATTTTCCCATCCAGTGGTGTGAGTCAGGGCTTAGTTTCTCAAACAAAGATTTAATACTTCAATTTTAAGGGGATAATTTAAATACCATATTGATTCAACTGCAAATGTCTGCTGTAGAGCTTTCTGGGGGCACATGCAAATTTAAAAAGGCAATTCAGAAGTTGGTTTCATTTATTATTTAGTTGATGCAAGAGAACTCCTGTAATGGTACAGATAAGACTGGGTGATATCAACCTAGAAACTTTTAGAAAGTTTAGGTGAGGGTGCCAGAAAAAAGTAAGCAGTGTGGTTACAAAGGAGAATAATGAAGCTTGATCCCTGGACTTCTCAAAAATAGGCAGAATTAGGAGTGAATCACAGGAATGATCACTACAAGTTGGGTGGCAGGAGATCCTGTCTTTGTACTCACCTTGGTGGAGTACAGATTGACAGTCCTAGGGACAAAAATGCCTCTGTGTGAGCTTTGGGATCCAGTAGGAGCCTATAAAATTCTGTGGAGCCTAAAGCTGAGGAAGACCATTTCAGAAGGCAGAACTATACCCAGGAGACACTTCTGCTAACTGTGGCCCTGGCTACAGAAACGCTCTAAAACTCTGTGACTTGGTTATAGCCCCGTCTGATTATGGTATGGCCACAAGCACCAGATGCTCAGCCAAAGGATCTGGGAGGAAACCACACCTGTGAGCCTCGAAGGGCAGGCCTGCCAACCTCATTCCAGTCTTGTGTCATGAAGCAGTGGCATGTACCCCAGGTGGAAGGCCTCTGAGCTTGGGAGAGTACTGGCCACCCGAGGAATGGTGGGATGAAGAGTGAAATACAGTCTTCTCTTTGTCCCCATTGCTAGACCTTCTGGCTTCATCCTAAAGCAGGTCTGGGAGCAGCTTTATGGCCTGACTCCAGCCTCTCTCCATGCTCTGGGACCATCCTGCCTGCTCAGAGTGCTGCCCAGTGATCCAGCAGAGGTCCTCCCAGGACCCTAGCAGGAGCCATACGTATCCATGCAATGAAAATACAACATGCAATGAAAACACAAATTAGTGTGAAGCAGCAAAAGCAATTCTAAGAGTAAAATTGATATTGATAAATACCTGCATTAAGGAAAAAAGTAAGATCTCAGATAAACAGCTTACTGTATGCTCCAAAGAAATGGGAACAGCACAGGCTCAGCCTAAATATAGCAGGAGGAAAGAAATAGTACAGATTACAGTACAAATACATGAAACAGTCGAACAGATCGAAACAGAGTTTTGGGTTTTGGAAAGGTAAACAAAACTGTCAAAGCTTTAGCAAGAAAAGAGAGGATTCAACTAAGTCATAAATGAAAGAGAATATAGTATACATGATAATACAGTAAGAAAGAGATCATGAGAGGACTGAAAAGATGATATGCCTCAAAACTGGATAATGTAGAAGAAATTACACTCAAAATCCACAAGACTGAAAAATGAAGAAACAGAAAATTGAATCAATAATGAGTGCCTAGATGTGTCCCTCTAGTCTCATGCATTCTTAGCTGGGGCTTTTTCAGAGGTTGCTGAATCTAAAGTGTGTTGCTGGGATTAAGGGTATGTGATTATTAAATCAGTACGATAACTGGCTTGGCACTGAACCAGTCCCAGTAGTCTGGACACAATATAAGGAGCAGAAAGAGACGTGTCTCCTCCCTGTTTTTGCTTGCTCTTGCTGTCTTCCACTACCATGAACTGTGCCCCCATTACCATGCACCACCCTGCTTTGGAACCAGCTGATTATGGACTAAAATCTCTACAAACCGTGAAGTAAATAAACCTTTCCTCTTTTAACTTTGGGTGTCGGGTATTATGTCTCAGCAATGAGAAAAGTAATGAAGACAGTGAGTAAGAAGATTGAAGCAGTAATTAACATCTTTCTAAGAAAAGCACAGCACCAGAAGGCTTCACTTGTAAATTCTACCAAGCATTTAAAGATGAATTAATGACAAGCTCTCTTAAATGTTTCAAAATAATTGAAGAGGAATTAACAATTCCTGTTTCATTTTACAAGGGCAGTATTACAATGGTACAAAATCCAAATAAAAGCTGGGTGATGTGGCTCACACTTGTAATCCTAGAACTCAGGAGGCAGAGTCAGGAGGACTGCTGTGAGTTTGAGGTTAGCATGTTTGATATGGTGAATTCAGGGCCACCCTGAACTACAAAGTGAGAGCCTGTCTCAAAACAAAACAAAACAAAGCAAAACAAAACAAAACAACAAAAACTAAACTAAACTAAAAAAAAGTCCAAATAAAGGCATTACAAGAAAAAAGAACAGGGTAGCGTCCTTAATCATAGATGAACAAAATTTAACAAAGTGCTAGCAAATGATACTCTAAAAGGATAATACACTATGAGCAAGGGAGATTTATCCCTGAAATACATGGATGGTTCAATGTATGAAAATCAATTAATATGATACTATACATTAAGAAAATGAAGAATAAAAATTGCATGATCATCTCAGTAAATGTAGCCAAATCATTCAGCAAAATTCAGCATCCCTTCAAGACAAAATATCTCAACAATTTAGGTATAGAAGTATATCTTAAGTGAGCTTATTAGAGTAATTAATTTGCCTGTCATTAAGGTTAGATAAGTGATGAGATTAGGAATGATACTAAAGGCCATGTAGTATGGGCCTACAGCCAACATTTTCATCAGTATAATTTCATACCATTTCCTTAAAGCTTTTCTTGTAAGATTAAACATCAAAGATGCTCCTTCTCACTATTGGTCTTCCATGTAATTCTGGAAATCTTAGCAAAAAAATTAGCTAAGAAAAAGAAATGAAAGCATCTGTATCAGAAAGGGAGAAGTGAAATTGTCTCTGTTTATGAATATCATGATCTTATATGTAGAAAACCCAAAGATTTAAGCAAAAAACTGTTAAAGTAATAAATGAACATAGTAAAATTACAGGCCAAAAAACAGCATACAAAATCCATTAACATTTTATACTGTAAAAAATGACTAGACAGAAAAAGAATTATGAAAACAATGTCAATTATAATAGCATCAAAAATGATAAAATACTTAGGAATAAATTTAACCAAGTCAAAAACACAATGAGATACCATCTGTACACTAAACCTATAAAACATCAGTGAAAGAAATTGAAAATTATACAAATAAATAGAAATGGATCCCATGTTTATAGATTGAAATTTAATAATGTTACAATGTTCCTACTACTCAGAGTGATTCACAAATTCAAGAAAATCTTTGTCACAATTCCAACATCATTTTTCACAGAGATAGCAAAAAAACTTAAAATCTGTAAGGAGCCACTCAAAATCCTCAATAGACAAAGCAATCTTGAGTAAGAGGAACAAAACTGAAAGCAGAACAAAACAAAACAGAAGAAGAACCAAGCAGTAAGCATCATACTTTTTTTTACTTTAGACTATATTCCAAAGCTATTATAATCAAAACATCATGGTACTGTCACAGGTTAGATATTTAGAGCAATGGAACAGAATAGAGAGGTCAGAAATAAACCTGTACAGATAGGATCAAACAATCTTAGATAAGGACACCTAGAATATACACTAGGGAAAGGATAGTTTTCAGTAAAGGTGTTGGGAATACTGCATATCTACTTACAAGTGGAATTAAACCTTTAATTTAGACCACTGGTGATGAACCTACTACATGTATGACAAAGTGGACTGCTTGTTATCATTGAAAGCTGTAAGAGGTTTACTATCACTAATTAAGACCGTACACAAAAAGAACTGGAAATGAATTAAAAACTTAAATATCAGACTTAAAGCTGTAAAACACCTAGAAGAAAATGCAGGGAAAAGCTACTTGACTTTGGTCTTGGTATTGGTTTTTGAAGATGACAATTAGAAGCACAAAGGCAATAAAGTAAAAAATAAACAAGTAAGATTACCTCAGAGTATAAAGCTTCAGTAAAGCAAAGAAAATAAAATGAAAAGACAATTTACAGAATTAGAAAATATTTGCAAACCTTTTTCAAGTAAACGGTAAATATCTAAAATGTGTAAGGAAATTGTACAACTCAATTGCAAAATACAAACAAACCCATTAAAAATAGCTCAAGGGGCCGGAGATTTAGTATATGCCGAAGTGAACACAAGGGACCGGAGATTTAGCTCAGTGGTTCTGGTGCCTGCCTCACAAGTGCAAGGTCCTGAGTTCGATCCCTGGTAACCACATAGAATGCTGGGCATGGTGACTCACGCCCACCAGCAATCAATACCACATACCACAGTGCCCGGTGTGGTAGTTTACGCCTGTAATCCCAGCACTTGGGAGGCAGAGACAGGAGGATTGCTGAGTTTGAGGTTTGCCTGGACTACATAGTGAGCTCAGGGCCAGCCTGAACTACAAAGTGAGATCCTGTCCCCCCCCCCCCCAAAATAGCTCAAGGACTTGAAGAGACTTTTATCTGAGGGAGACATACACGCACTAACAAATATATGAAAATCACTAACCATCAGAGAAATTCAAGTCAAAAACACAATGAGATAACATCTCACACCTCCCAGAATGACTATTACAAAAAAAGACAAATTGCAACAAATGTTGATGAGTGTGTAGAGAAAAGAAAGCAACTGCACATTCTTGGTGGGTGTGAAACTTATGGAAAACAATGTGGTGTTTTCTTAAAACTTAAAACTAGAACGCCATGCGATGCAGCAGTCTCAAAGGAAACAAAATCAGTATGTCAAAGGGAGATCTGCACTCTCACATTCATTGCAGCATTACTCAACTAAAACATAAAGATAATCTAAATGTCTACCTTTGCATGACTGGGTAAATGGAATATTCTGGGCATCTAGTAGTCGTAATGGTGTTCAGAGTTAATAACTCTGCGATGCATACTTGAAATTTGTTAAGATAGTAGATCTTAGCTATTCTTTCCCCTCCATGTGACATGAGAGAGTCTCTATAAACTTGATCATGGTAATCATTTCAAAATGTATATGTATATTAAATAATTGTGTTGTAGAGCTTGATACATACAGTTTTGTCAATTGTATCTCAAGTTAAAAAAGAAGAGTTAGAATGTGCAGGGAGGCAGGTTTTTGTAAAGAGCACCAAGAGGGTCCAGCTCAGTTTATCAAAGGAGGGAGGGGAGTCACTGGTCCACTGAGATGAAAGAGCTCCTACTTATTTCCTTTCAGTCCTGGAGATTGACCACAGGGCCTCACAATACTATGCAAAGCTCTAGCATGGAGTTCTACCATCAGTCTTCTTCTCCCTCTCCCTCTCCTCCTCCTTCTTATTTTTTTTTTTTTGAGACAGGGTCTCGCTTTGTAGTTCAGGCTGGCCCTGGGCTCACTAGGTAGCCCAGGCAAACCTCGAACTCAGCAGTCCTCCTGCCTCCGCCTCCCAAGTGCTGGGATTACAGGCATGAGCCACCATGTCCTGCATTGTGGTATGTGGTACTGATTGCTGGTTTTGGTATTGTTGTATGTGATTACTGGGGATTGAACCAGGGACCTTGAGCTTGCTAGGCAGGCCCCAGAATCACTGAGCTAAATCTCTGGCCCGGGTCTTCTTCTAAATGATTCTTGATGAACATGGTTGAGAAGGAGAAAGAGGCATTCTTCAAATGTACTTAAAGGAACAGCTTCATTTCCTGCTCTTTATTAGGCACTCTCCCTCTCAGAAAGATGTGGCTGTTCTAGACCAGCAATGGTAAAGCTACGGCACGAATGTCTCAGTGGGTGTTTGTGTCATTGGAGATTTTTGGAGGTGACAGAGGCACAGCGGCTGCAGAAAGTTTGCTGTCACTGTAAACTTTCAACGCTGGGCAGACAGCTAAACTCAGCTGCTATGTTCACCTTGAGCTAATTACTTCTTGTTGGGTATTGATAATGAGCTACTTGATGGCATTTGCTATTAGATATTTTCTTTTCACCTCTTTCCTAAACAATTTCTGACAGTTTCCACACTGCTAAGTTTGTGTGCCCCTAAAAGATATGTTTCTTTGAAAGTAGAAATCCCATATCAGAAATCTAGCTTTTCTCTTTTATCCCTAGTTAATTCCTTTGGAAACATATAGTGTTGCAACATTCAGAAAAGTAGAAGCCAGATTGAATGATTTGAAGTCACGCTGCATTCCTGGGTCCCTGCTGCATCTTTGCCTCTAGTATTTTGACTTGGTACTTTGGGGTCTTTGTCTCTGGGTCAGAGGAACTTTTCCTTCCAGACTCTACATGGAGACAGACAGGCTCTGGCGGCCGTTAAATAGCTCACTGTAGTAAGTCTGAATTTTAGATTTGGCACTTTGAAGTCTGACTTGGGTTAGTGCAGGGCGGGAGGGCCAACTGGCTATCACAGGACATGCCAGGGAGGGTCTTGTAAAGTCTCTGCCGAGGGCCCGGCTACCGCAACAGTGCTGACCCATAAATGACATGTCAGGCACCACAGAGTCCTATTCATAAACTCCTGTTTTTGGAAGAAAGGTTCAGAGACTCTAAAACTGAGCAGTGAGACAGTGACATCATAATGGTATTTATTATTTCAGGTTGGACTGGCACCTACTAAATCATGAAGGCCACAGGTAGGTTTTTCCACTTGAGGGAAGTCTTCGTTCTTCCCCTTAAAGCTGGATTACTGGGAGGCGTGAATCTCACACGTTCCTCTGAGCGCCAGTGTGGGTGAGATAAAGCCCCAAACGATCCCATTCCATTTTATTTTTACACATTCCCCACCCTAGTAGTTGAGTGGATTAGTTTTTATGGGGCCCAGGCTGGCTTAGGCTGGCGCACAGGCCCTCCCAGCTGCAGCGTTTAGTGGGTGTGGCCACGATAGATGGAGCAGCTCAGGATATCTTGCCTCCAGCGCACCGCCTTTTGGGCCAGAATTCCCATCTCACTCGGGCCTTAAGCTCAAGCTCTCAAGGGTCCTGTTGACATAAATCAATTTATTTAACCTACATTAAGAAACACATGAGAAATTTGCATTTGATCCTAGGTTAATCGGTGTCATTGGGCTAACCTGGACCGTTCTGAGGGAATGAATAGGAGAGGTAGAGCTCGGTGGGGGAGGAGCCGGGAAAGGGCTCCGCCCAGCGGCCGCCCGGTGTGCTCACAGACACATGGAGTAGTGTATATGCACACACACATGGGTGCACATCTGTGCATGTGTATATATGTATGTGTACAGAGGAGTTGAGGTGACAGTGGGGGAAGACGGAAGTTGTTTCTGGTTAAGAAGTGGTCCAGATGTATATTAGGACTCAAGAAATTATATATATGTACATATGTATACGTATATATGCACCTACGTATACATAAATATATATAAATAAATTTTATACCATTCTAACCTAAGCAAAATCTGGAAAGTAAGAGAGTGGTTAAGACAGGTCATTTGAGTACTCAAGTTCCATTTTATACGTGGGAAAGTTCTCAGGGCCTCGGGAACTTATGAAGTCTTTCTGTTATTCTCCACAGCGCGACGGCTGGCCAAGGCGGGGAGACGCTGGAGGAATACAGCTTCTCAAGCTCAGGAGTCAGGTGGGGGCCGCCCAGAGGGGGAGTCTTTTTTTTTTTTAAATCCTGGGGCTCTGACTTTCCTCGCTTTCCATTTCTTTCCCTGCCCTGCACCAGCTGCATCATGACACTCACCCGAGCCCTGAAGAGAAGGATAAATCTATGTTTAGATTAATGATAATGCACTTAAATTTACATAACACGTCAAGTCCAGAAGGATCCCAAAGTAGCATGTCAGCGTCCTCGGAGGGCTGAAGTGCCGCAGGCTTCCCGGGAGCCCGCACGGATCCGGGCGGGTGGGACGAGGCCGAGACCGAGCTTCTGTTTGCTAACGATGGTAGCTACGGCAGCGCCACTTCAGACGGGATGGTCAAGAAAAGACAAAGTACTTGCTGACCTTTTTCTTTATGGGTGTTGAGCTTTCTGGTTTTCTTTCTTTCTTTTTAAAAAACATTCCAGCTCAGCACTTGAGAAGAAATGGCTTTCCTTCAGTTTTGTGGAGGAGCTGGCGCGCAGTTGAAGGCCGCACGAGCGCGTCTCTGGTGCACACGGCCTTTCCCGTCCTCTCCGAGCTACCAAGTTCTCCGAGCCCTGGGCCGCTGCCTGTGCCCGGGCTGCTCTTGCTTCGAGAGTGCTGGCTAACGCCGGAGGGGCCGGAAGGTCACCCGTGACACCTCTGACTTTACCTAGCTGCAGTCGGTCCCCTTCACGGGGTTCATTTTTTGTTTCCCTTTTAAAGAGTTACCATCCCAAATGTCCATCAACTGGAGAGTAGATAAAGAAGATGTGGTTTTTTTTTTACAAAATGGAGTATTACTCTGCCATAAAGAATGACAAGATCGATCCATCTAGGTGCAAATGGAGATATCTGGAGGATATACTAATAAGTGAAATCAATAGATCACAGATAGACAATTCCTGGATCTTCTCTTTGGCATGAACACCTGTAGATGCAAATGAGTTCTAGAAAGTAGGACAGCTTTTATAGAGTGGAATATTTCTATAGGAAACTTGGTGTGGGAATGTGATGAGGGGAAGGAATAAATATGATACAGAAAGAAAATA
>PVIC010048708.1:0-13404 GCA_004025085.1 Thryonomys swinderianus
TTTTTTTTTTTTTTGAGATAGGGTCTTGCTTTGTAGTTCAGGCTGGCCCTGAGCTCACTATGTAGCCCAGGCAAGCCTCAAACTCAGCAATCCTCCTGTCTCTGCCTCCCGAGTGCTGGGATTACAGGCGTGAGCCACCACGCCCGGCTGTAAAAATAAGTATTTTTAATCAACTTGGGATATCAAGGCAGGCACGCAGTGCAACTAGATACTCAGGAAGGAAGACTTATAGAACTGCTTCAGAAAGTGGCAAGAATGATGGAAACAGGATCTGCCAATATTAATGGCAATGTGATTTTTACTCTTAAAAGTTTTTAAAAATTTAAACAAATACTTTATTGTATGATCATATCTTGTAAGATTAAATGATTTGGTTAACAGTAAAACACTTGTGATTTTGCCCCGAAGAACATTTGACAAGGTCCAGCTATTTGGACTGAGCAGGTACTGTGCTCTTTGGCTCTCCCGCTTGCAGTCAGCCACTGTGAACCCTCCCATCTCTCATCCTGTAAACATATCTAGTAAATTCCCAGTGTGATTATACATTATCCATATATATTTTTCTATTAATTTCATTCTTTTAGAGAATCCTAAACAATACTCTATGCAAGTAAATGCTAAATGAATGGTTATTCTTCTCTCTACCATTTTACTGTGAAACTATTCAAATATCTAGGAAAAAAGATATGGTGAACATTCACATCCTTATCACCTATTTTTTATTCTAATGTGATACAAATACAGTGATAAAGAAAAATATAAAAAGTATTTACTTCTATGAAAAAATAAAATTTCATATAAAATTAAAAGATAACAATAGTTAATATACTGTAAGTCATAATTTTAAAAGAATGGCCAAAATGTTACTGCACATACAAACCATAGCCAAAAAAGACTGGAAACACTCAGGATGAGTTAATTACAAAATGCTACTCTACCCCACTGATATAAAAATCACTAAAATAAAACTTTATCAGAGATCTACCCATAACACACACATTGGTCTATCTACTTGTTTTGCAGTTGCGATGTAGACTTCAGAACATTTCTGAAACACTTCTTGTTGTCCATGTGGGGGTCTCAATTTGTGTCTGTGTGAATGTACTCGTGTATATTTTAAATGCACTTTTGTGCCTGAGCTTACACATTTTGGAGTCTGAAATGGCTAACCAGTAATGCCACTGTACTTCTGTGAGCAGGACTGCTGCTTTATGATATGTAGGAACTGTTGTAGGTGGCAATGTAGTTGGGTGAAGGTGAGAAGGATTTTAGAACCAGAATATATTTTATTCCAGATTCAAATCAAGGAGTTCTTTTGGCCTAAAGCTGTAAAATTAAAAACAACCATTCCATGGACACAGTGAGAATGCAGAATGCTAAACGGAAAAGATAGAATGATGAAGAACTCAGCAGTTACTGAGTAGATAAGGAAGTGAGCAGATAAAGGAAACACAATCAGATAAGTGATCACCATGGTAACCGGTGGTAAATTTTTGTTGGTTGTTTTGGAGGGAAGCAGTCTTTGTCACGTAGTAAATATGTACAGTCACATACTGATAGTATTACCATGCATTGTGCCATGCAAGAGGCTAAGTACTTTGCCCCAATATAATTATTTTGAAAAAAAAACAAACTATGATGTAGGCACAGATGAGAAAATTGAGATTCAGAGAGATCCTATGTCTCAAAAAGCATGCAGTTAGGAAGTGACAGAACTAAGATATGCACTCTAGTCTCTCATTTTGAACACATTCTCCAAATGACACATTTTGCTATGAATTCTCTAAAACTTTTTTGAAATTGGAAATGAAGTTTTGGTGACAAGCTATGACTTTGAGCAGCTATAAAATTTGTGAGACCCTATGCAAAATGAAAATGGAAGGTTCATTTTCCAGAGATTATTAAGAAGTTCAGGATAGCAACAACAGGGCATTGCATAAATTGTAGGGCCCTCCTGAACATAGGGTCAGGTGTGACTATACCAGGCAGATACTCAGAAAGCTGGATGTGGGTGTGTCTTTGCAGTGTGGAATTGAGAAGCAAGGATCATCTATCTACAGAAAGTGTGCTAGACCAGGGAAGAGGAATCTAGTGTATACCACATAAGAGAATATATGATTGCCCAATCCATCTATTTAGCCAGTTGGAACTATAAATTTATACAGGAAATCTACTATATTGTATTTTCACTTTGTAGCATATAGATTATATAGTAAAATATATGTTGGACTCAGTACTTTGTGGGTTTTCAATTTCTCTGGACTTATTTTGTCATAAACTTTTCAGCTTAAACAGCTATTCCAGGATAGTTGAAGCAGTTCTCTAGAATGTGTCCCTTGACAGTCTAGACCACTGCTTTGGGGATTCTGGTGACCCAGTGTATAAAGTACATAAGCCTCCCTGCCTCAGTCCCAGAGCTCTTCAGTCCTCCCCACAGATGTGACTTTTGCCAGCCATTCTATGGGATTTCAGTTCTAGAGGAAGCCATATATGCCTCATATGGCTTACATAAAAGTCCCTGCATACTCTCAATCACAGGCCTGATATTTTGTTTGTGCAGAGAGGACTTAAGAACTGATGAAAGTAAGTGTCTTTGCATGATGAATGCAAACAGGCATGGCTCTTCTTAGGCAGAGTGGTAAGGCTGTCAAATTGGTGTTCAGATGAAAGTGATAGTTTTGTTGTTTTGGTACTAAGTATCGAACTTGGGACCTTGCACTTGTGAGGCAGGAGCCAGAAATGCTGAACTAAATCCCCATGCCTCAAAGTGGTGCTCAAACTACTTCTGCCTGCTGCCTCATATGCTCTTCATACTTTTTTCTTCTTTCTCCTCAGCATGGAGTCTCTGTAGGGTGCATGGTTTTAGTCCCATTGTTCCTTACTTTCTTTAGACTGATCCATTTCCTAACTAAAACCAGACCTACTTTTGATATTTCTTCTTAACAGGTCTTAGTGGCCCTTCCTCTTTCTCTCAGTATTGCCCTATACAAATAGCCAGAAGAAAATGAATACCATGTATTAATTTAAACTAAGATTAATAGTTAATACTAGATTAATAGATCATACTCACACTTTAATGTCCTCATTCAGTGATAAGAAATGAGGGAACATGACATGCTTAGGCTGAAACTCTGCAAGAGATACTCCCTAGTTGATTTAACTTACACAAACAATATTGTAAATATCTCAGTGAGGGGGAAAGTTCTGCTTTCTGTGAAGCAATGAGAAAACAATGGGCAGCACTACTTATTCAGTGTTAAATAAAAACTCAAAAGATATTTTTGCTTATTAAACATTAACACTTTAAAAGATAATGAATGCAGTTGGTGAAGTGAAATCTAATGGTTGGCAAAGATTATACACAGGTACACAACTATACATACATTATATATATGTATGTCATACATACACACACTCACATGTGTACACAAGGAATAAAATATCTGAAAGACTTATTGAAATTTGACAATGACCTGTGTGGCCTGGTTCTGCCTGTCTCTGCTGTTCCATGTCCCACCTTCCCTGTTCTGCTCTGTGAGTTTGCTCACAATAGCTTCTCTGAGCTCTTCAATACGCCTTATAATGCCCTTTGCCAAGGAGCTCTGCATGCATTACTGTTATTCATTCTGTCTACCTTGCTCTCCATTCTGTTTCTACTAATTATTTGCTCAGATCTCAGTATAAGAGTTATCTTCCTAGGAAAACTTCTCAGGCCACTGCTCCTCCCAAAGCCCCCCTTCTCCAGCCCGTCCAGCTTCCTGCTTTTAGAGGTAGCATTCCCTTTGCTTTGGTACTTAGCCTAGAAGTGACATCTGCCCTCATATGCTTTCATTACTCATTTCTCTCTTTTTCCACACAGTGCAAGGTCAAAGTGAGTAGGTTGCTGCAGACCTGCCCATCTCCTGTGCATGGAAAAGGGTCTCATATTTAGAAGAGGCTTCCAAAATACTTGGTAATTAAATAAATAAGTGATGGGATTATTGTAAATGTTTACTTTTCTTTGTGTTTTCATATATTATTCAAATTAAAATGGTCACATGATACTTTTAGAATAAAATTCATGTACAAATACTTTTCCTTTTTGTTGGAGCCTGCAGCTCTTTGCTGCAAAGCCTGCTTTTGGCTTGGATTGCTCTGTTACTATTCTAGGCTCACCGATGCTCTGGAACGTGATTATGCTGCACTGTCACAGGTGGGGACGTGCTTCCCCGGGCAACATCTTTGGTGTGTTTACCAAAAGCAGGTAACATGGAAATTTACTGTAATCTCTTGCTCTCAGGGGTGCATCCTGGTGGCTTTTGTGACCCAGAATTGACCCTTTGACAAAAGAACACAACAAGCTTATCTTTCCAGCTAATGACAAGTCAGTAGGATTTTACTGAATGAAAGTCCTGCTGTCCTGTCTGAGGCTGTATCTCTTGGCATGCATCCTTTACACTTCATTCCATTCTACTCTTTCTTCAAGAGAACTATAATCACTATCATTTTCCCTATGAAGTCAAACCTAAGCATTTTCAGGGAATTAATACACAGGACTTTATGGCTCCAGTCTGAGATTCAAGTTCTTGCTTTTTGGTGCACATAATGATAGCAAAAAATGCAATTATGCTGGAGCTAAGTGAGAGGAATCTCTCCATATGGTGCTTCAGGTGGCATTTAAGATATTTTTAAGATTTTGGTGAACAAGTTAAAAAAATCTTGTCTACAAACATTTTATCAGCCTCCACAATGTTCACCTACACACTGCAATGTTACCAAGATAATTGTCATTTCAAATCCCCTTTGGAAGAAATTGAGAATAAATAAATATGAATGATATTTCAAAAGAGAAAGTCCCTTCAATGCAAAGAGGTACTATTTTGATGGGTCAAGGAAGTATTTTCAATTTTTAGTTAAGTTCTGATTTTTCTATATATCTTTTGTCAGGGTGGGAACACACATAAAGTGACTGTTGCAGCACAATGCATTGTTTTTGTTTTTGGGGTTTTTTTAATGCCTCAGATCCTTAGGCATATTTCAGAGATCAGCATTTTGATGTCATTTTCAGACAATTTGAGAGATGATGAGTAGCTATTGATCCATAGAACAGCATCTATATTAGGGCAAAGCAGCAGGAGGCAAGTTGTATTTATCTGGTGTTGAGAAGAAAAGCTGATTATCCAGTCGAGGGCAAATGAGGTGGAAACATCTTGGAGATTAGGTTTGCTTCCAGTGTCCTACATTTCAGAGGGATGTGATCATTGGTTTCATGTTTAATGTTTCCTATGGATAGTGTTTCCCTCCCATCGATAGTTTGTATTCAGATTGACATAAATGTAAAATCTATTTTGAAGAATACTGCACATATACATTTAACTTGGAACACAGAAAAATGTGAACATCAGTGGTCCTTTGTGTGGCAGGTACATTGGGAGGATAGGTAATTTGTACACATAGAACTAGTTAATGGAATGGAATGTTAGGCCTCAGGGGTAGGGCATTTGACTGCCTATTGTCCTCCCTTTCATACCTCCCAAGATTCACAGTCAGTGCCTAGTCACTCCAGCTGGTCTCTCTGACAATTTCAGAATCTTCTCCTTGACATGTTATTGGTGGAAGAAACTTTGCTCTTGACTCTCACATTATGGAGAGATGACTCTAAGGGCACAGACTGTGCCACTGCCATTTCCCATTCCTTTTCTCCCCTCCTGGATTTGCAGTCTTTCAAATGGAGACATCAAGATGTTTATGTTTTTTTCTTCTGCTTTCATGCTTCTTTTTTAACAACCTCTTCTGATTTTCAAGGTCACCCCTTCAAGTTACCCCTCTTTGTCAAGGAAGGACAGTGACTTAAGTGTCCATTAATATGTATTGTGGGAGAGGAAGATAAACTAAATAATCCCTTCCCCTGAGTCACTCTGAAAGTATGGGAGGAAGCAAATATATCTGCAGTCCTCACTGAAGGATGGTAGATTAAAAGATAAATGGGCAAAGAACTGGCAACTCATTTGGAGAGCAAAGGTTTCATGGAGGAAGTGGCATTTGCGCTGGAACTTAATAATGGGAGGACTTATTTATCTTGTTCTTTAGAAGAAAATATTTTGTAGTTGAATTATGATATCCATGGCTTTCACTTACTGTAGGTCATGCTAGTAGGACTTGGAAGCTTCAGCTATCTCATAAGATACATCTGAGTCCAAAGCATGGCCTCAAGCATCTTTTTCTCTTTATATAAAAAGGATGGTTTAATTTTTTGAGAGTAGTAAAGTGTTAGTGATCTGTGGGCAGCAGTGTTGCTTACCAATAGCTGTAATAACAGGATATAAGTATATCTGTGCACTGCAGATGTTCTTCTGACTCCTTTTCCTCTTTTTTTTTTTTTTTTGAGACAGGGTCTCACTTTGTAGTTCAGGCTGGCCCTGAGCTCACTATGTAGCCCAGGCAAGCCTTGAACTGAGCAATCCTCCTGTCTCTGCCTCCCGAGTGCTGGGATTACAGGCGTGAGCCACCTCGCCCGGCACTGTGGTATGTGGTATTGATGGCTGGTGGGTGTGAGTCTCCACACCCAGCATTGTATGTGGTTACCGGGGATCGAACTCAGGACCTTGCGCTTGTGAGGCAGGCGCCGGAACCACTAAGCTAACCCTCTGGCCCTCCTTTTCCTCTTTTATTAAATGTGCAAACTCAAGTGAATTATTGTCTATCTAATCTCAGTTGCTTCATATGTAATTTGGGCTACTACTTATCCTTCTCCTTGGTTGTGAAGATCAGAAATTAATTCATAAAATGATTTCATGAAGTCTGGTCTAGACTGACTGTCTTTGATAGGCTTCAATGAAGCCAGAAAATGAGTTTTATTTGACTGCCTATCCCCAAATTCTAGTACATTAGGCACTTAATAATTGTTATTAAATAGGGAACACTGAAAGGTCTATAATCACCAACTTATTAATCAGTACATACCTTTATATTGATCTACAGCTTTGGAACTTTATATTTTATCTTTCTTGATTGGCTCTTTGGGAAATATTTTTCATCCATTCTCTTTATACACCTTGCTATAGTGTGGAGATTACACATCTTCCAATGGTCCATGTACAGGTTTGGTTCCTAGCCCATGGCACTGCTGGAAGGTGGTAGAACCTGTAGGAGGTAGAGCCTAGTGGAAGGAAATTAGGTCATGGGGATGTGCTTTTGACAGAAGAAAAGAGAACTCGGACCCTTCTGGTCTTTTTGTTTCCCAGGCACTGTGAGGTGAGCAGCTGTCTCCACCATATGCTCCTACCATGATAAGTAGCCTCACCACAGGCCCATAGTAACAGCACCAAGCAACTGTAGATGGAAACATCTGAATCCATCAGTCACACACTAACTCTTTCTTCACTTTAAGATGGTTTTTTCAGGTACTTTGTCACAGTAACAGAAAGCTGACTAACAAAGTACCTACTACCACATTCCCTACCAAACTTAGAGCAAATACACTATTTCTGGGTTTGCGAATATTTCTGGGTCAGAACAGAATTTAGAAATCTCTTAAGAAAATGGATGAAATAATGATGAAGTAATAATCACTCTTTTCCATTCTAGGACTAAACTCTCATGATTTTACTGTATTTTGTTGGCGTACTTTAAGAGATTCCTACATAAATTAAAATGTAGTTATGTTCAAAGCATGGAAAAATTTCCTTCCTCTTGATTAGTATTAAATTATGACACCTTTTTATAAGCAAAACAGATTTTCAATTGTTCCTGACACATTTCAGAGGTGATGCTTCAGTCTTGAAAGTGCTTCTGAGGCTGCACTTTAAAGTTTGTAATGTGGGAATTGGGTCTCTCTAGGACAGTTTTTTTATGTGAAAAGAAAAAGCACCAATGGAAAGGTTGTTAATGCTTTTTTCTTTCTAATTTATGATGATAAATTTTAAACAGATGTATTGGCTTAATCATATTTATATGACCCAGAGAGGTCTCTAGGAGCCTGTTACCACATGTACTAGTGGTGTTTACAAAGTGGCTATGAGGCTTGAAGGACACAAAGTGCCTATCAACATTTAGCTAGTAAGTAAGACTAGACTAAGAATTCTTACACATTATCGTTTCTAGAAAGTGATGTGAGGAAACAATCACTAAAATAACCTCAATTTAGTATCAGTTGTAACTACTCTCATTTTAAGTACCAGAAAGGTCACAGAGTTCGTATTTGAGGGAGCAGACTAAAGACAATGCCCTTTCTTGCCTTCCTCATTGGAAAAGATCCCAAATCGCGTACTAAATTTCAACGTCATTAACTCCTCAAATCCTCTTATGAAAAAGGTTAATGATTATAACTGTAATCATTAGTGGTTAGACCCTTACTAGGGATAAAACTGTGTAACGGTTTATCAAGATCCATTCTGATTCACCAGTGCAGAAATAGTGGTAACAAGATTCTGAATTCTGTGGTTTTCAAACAAACAGGCAAGGTCCCTTGTGATACGCCTTAATATTCAGGCTCAGTCTTTCTCACATCACCAAAGTTTTTGATCATATTTCTGTGTAAATTGATTTAGCTTTTAATTAAAAGCAAACTAGTTTACCTGTCACATAGCCGTTCCGATTTAAAAGCTGTCTGGAGGGGTCCTGGAAAAGTGAGCGGGAAATTGAGGGTGGGGACCTCACGTTAGGATTTACGCTTGGACTGTATTTCTGGAGCTTTCCTCCTCTGTCAGCCTGAGCACTGCACTGTGGAGAACAGCTAGGCCGACGGTGTGGGGAGGAAGCACTGATAATCAGGGCATTCTCACTTGCTTCGAACCAGGGCAGCGCGTGCAACCCATAGAACTGCGACGCGGGGCCCCGGTGGCAGCCAGGTTAGCTGCGGCACCACCAACCGCTCCTCAGCGGAGAAGGCCGCACCCAGTGACCGTTCAGCGCCCCCGCCAGGCCCAGCGGCTCGGCTGGTGATTGGGAGCCACGGCCTCTCGCCCCGCCTTACCGTCCCACGACCCGGGAAGCCGCTTCAATTTCCCGTTGGTCACAATCTCTGCCAATCAATTCACTGCTCACCTCCCCCAAACAGCCCGTCGGGCCGGCGCGTGTTAGGAAGGCGGGGCCTCGGATTGGGGGCGGAGCCTCGGCGAAGGACTGCGTAGCGGCGTTTTGGGTTTGGGCTATTGCTCTGGACTGGAGTGCAGCATCCTCGCTACAGCCGCTTGGGCTATAGCACCTGGTCAGGTAAAGAGAGCCTTGTATTCCTCCTGGCCGCCTGCCCCACCTTCCTGACCGAAGGCTGCCTGCTCCGCCTCCCCCGGCTTCAGGGTTCTGGTCAAATCTCTTCAGCCCTGATGCTATCTTCCTCCCCTTCGTGTTGGCTCCTCCAGCTCCGCAGCCAAGCTGCTCCGAAGTGCGGGTGCTGGCCCCCGGTCACTCAGACGCTCCCACCACAGACCTCCTGTGGCTAACCCCCAGGTCCTAGCGCTCACGCGCCGCCAGTGCACACTCATCCTAGCCTGGCACAGGAAAGGTGGAAGGGACGGGGGAGGGAAGGATGCAGCGCTTTCTTTTGAATCTGGAAGTGCTTAGCCAGGACCGGGAGAACTGCAGTGGATTTGAACAGGGATGGAAGCGGCCTCAAGATGATGGTTGTCAGGGACTGGAAGGGTATCTGTTGCTGCTTTGTGCTTGTGTTATAGGTGGCATTCAGCAACACCTTTTGCTTTTGTGTCACCATCATCTTCATCGTCCTCATCACCACGACCACCCATCAACAGCATCTCTCTTCTTCCATCAGAGCTCTTCAAGTTCTGTAAAGGTAGACTGTGTTCAGGCATGTAAGTGTTGCCCTTCCCCCCAAAGAGCAAGCCATACCCTTGCTTCCTGAGATCACAGCCAAGCCTCTCCTTTTACCCAAGGACAAGTACCTGAGAGGAGAGAGAGACAGAGAGATAGACAGACAAAAGAGAGAGGAGGGAGGGAGAGAGGGACAGACAGAGACGAGAGAGAGAGAGAGAGAGAGAGAGAGAGAGAGAGAGAGAGAGAGAGAGAGAGAGAGAGAGAGGAGAGAGAGAGCATATGAATGAAGTTGTTGTAGTGGGGAGGCCCTTAATCCTCTTTGGAGTTGAGATTGCCAAACCCTTTGTTTTAACCATACACATTTACTGATTCCTGGAGAGTTTGACACTGGTACTCACACACTTGGGATGGGCTTAAGGCAGTCTGGGACAGTGTTATAGATTTGTGCAGTTTTAGTGTTTCAGTGATGGAGAGGTGAATGGGTAGACCCAATCCTTCATGAGACTCTAGTGCCTGCTGTTATACTAAAGCATGTTTATTATCCCTATTTGCATATGTGGTGTGTGTCATCCTATGTGGTAGCCCCTTTAGGGATCTTAGCTCTTGGGAAAGAGAATTACATGTTTTATGTACATCAGGTAATATTGTGTAGGTGTACTACTGAGATTCAGCAGCCATTGCTTAACTATTCCCAGGAAGTACTGCAAGAACTCTTGGTCCTCAGACTTGTTATACTTTTTCAAAGGGAAAAAAGTAAAGCTAAGAATTATGTGCCAGATTAACTGTCATGGTGGAAAATGTTGCTTTACAAGTATTCTGTAAATAAAAGGTCTCTAATCAGAGACATCTAAATATTAATCTCCTTTTGCTCAATGGTGTTACAGACCCATAAAGTACCAACAAATACAACATTTGTAAACAGACTATAGGAACTAAGAAGCAGTGGCCTCCCTTGAAGGAAACAATGAGTAATAGTTGAGAGACAGTATGTCACAATAGTGGAACTCAGACATAGGTTCAAATCCTACACCAGCCATTTACTGCGTGAGGGATTTTGGCAAATCACTTACCCTCTTGATCTTTGTATTTGATCTGTAAGACAAGTATATTATCTGCTTCATAAGAAAAGTTATGATGATTAATGGATATAATACATGTAAAATGCTTAGTAATTCCTGCCATACAATAAATAGAGAATTAACATTAACTAGTCAACAAGTAAAATAAAGGTTCAAAAAGGTGCATTCTTTCCTGCTGACTTTCTTAGTCCTTTTTAGATCTCAGAGCTGATGCTAAAGGGGGCTGGTAATCTTCAGGTTCCTCTAGGGACTGCACATTAGAAGGATGTCATTGATTGTAGCACTATGTTTGGACTGACATTTCTCTCACCAGCCTGTGCAAATGCTTAGCAAGCTGTCAGTTCGAATGCATTAAAGACAGCTTTAGAGAAGGTCGGGGCCTCTGGGCCTGTCCCTGGCTATTTCTTTCTTCCTCACTGTCCACTGCACTTACTTGATGAACTGTAGTTTTTATGGAATCATTAGTGAATGCATTAACTTTTACCCAAGGGAAGCTAAACTGCTTTCCTTCAACTGTTCATGGGAACTGAAGAAACTAACCTGCCAGCATGGAATCACTTGTGTTTTACATTGTTTTTCTTCTCTAAGAATATTTTCTTATTCATATTGAAAAAGAAAGCAATCACAGAATATCTGTATGGTTTAATTCTCTTTTAGGAAGGGAGGTTAGAAGTTCTGTCTGAGTTGGAGGGAATACCTTGAAATTCAGAGTATCTTCTCAGTTATATTAGAATCTCTTCCACTGTGATGTATAGAAGTCCAACAGAAAATAAATCTCAAGCAAAAATCAGCACTATTTACTGGAGTGAGTAAGTCCTGATGAGGATGCTGGTCTACCCCCAGGTGGGTCCTAAAGATATGTCTGAGGCTTTTGAGGTTGCTAGCTGTTGTCTGATTTTTTTTATCTGTAGATACTTTGACATCTTTTATTTCCTGTCTTTCAGTTCTGTTCTTCCTTCTCCGTTTTTTTTTTTAATACTATGGATTGAACCCAGGGCCACATTCTGAGCTGTATCTCTAACCATTTATTTGTTTGTTTATTTAGGACAGGGTCTCACTAATTTGCTAAGTTACCCAGGCTAGGTTTAAATTTGTGATCCTCCTGCCTCACCTTCTCAGAGTGCTGTGATTACAGCTGTGCAACACCTCCCTTTGCTGGTCTTATTCTTTTCTATTACAAACTCCATCCTGTTAGTGGCTTTATAATCTCTGAATTCACCTCTTTCTAGTTCTGTGACCCAAGGGCATCTCTATTCCTCTCCAGGTGCAGGGTGAAGATCTACAATTGATGAGGCCTTTGTCATGGGTATAACCTGCCCAGACTAAATGCTCTGGGCAAGGGAATGGGGTTCTGAAGGCCTTGGGATTATCTGAGAGTGGGTGTCATAGTTTGCTTTTCTTTTCTATGCAGATGTGAAATTGGTGGCACTGTTTCCCCAAAGGGGAAGGTGAACAGGCTGTAATTTAGTGTGATGATAGTAAACAGCCTCCATAGCAAATTGAAATATACTTCTCCCTCAGATGACTTGCCTTAGTGTGACTTTGATATTACATCTGTGAACCAGTACATCTCATCACAGGCTATGGTGTGTTTTAAATGACCTTCCCTTTAAGTTTTTAATTAAAACTTTATGAAAATTTATGAGAGATTTTTAGTAGCGTACACTGATTCCACTGTTGATAGTCTGATCATCTGAGTATTAGTTATAATCTCTTGTTGGGGCCTGGTTTTTTTGTTGTTTTTGTTTTTGTTTTTGTTTTGAGACAGGGTCTCGCTTTGTATGTAGTTCAGGCTGGCTCTGAGCTCACTATGTAGTCCAGGCAAGCCTTGAACTCAGCAATCCTCCTGTCTCTGCCTCCCGAGTGCTGGGATTACAGGCGTGAGCCACCACGCCCGGCTGTTGGGGCCTGGTTTTAACAGCAGCCATTATTTTTAGATGTACATAGTTACTGTCTTAAAAATCAGCTTATTTCTCAGCAGGTCCCAGCCTGTGTTGAAAACATTGCAACTGTTAATCTGATTTGCTTGATTTTACAGAGATGCTAAACCATGGGAAGTATATTCCTATGAAGTGGTGCAAACTTGCACCAACAGCCAGGCCTTGTGAAACATCTCTGTGTTTAGTGTCTGTACTACTGTGCTCACAAAGCCATTATCTGTGTGCCCTGTAAAATCATAATTACTGTAGTGGGAAGATGTCATGAAGGCTACAAACAACCTTACCTTGCCAAGATATAAAACTAAAGACTGGTCAGTGGATCATTTCCTGTTACTTGGGATTCTCAAATTCTCTGGCTAAGTAAACAACATCTCAGTGTAATCTGGATTTCTATACTTCTCTGGGCATTGAATATATATTGCCTTAGTCATGTGCAGAGCTGGGTAGGGATGCAAGCTGTTTGTTCTCTGGACCTCCTTACCTTACCATTTTCTCAAAATGAACAAGACCTCAGCAGTTGTCTTTTGCAGGAAACTGACTTCTCGCTTTTATTTTTTCATCCAGTGCATCTTTTATTTCCTTATCTTAATCAAAGCTCACTTGTTTTCTGTCTTATAATGACATTACCATTTCCT
>PVIC010048709.1:0-13411 GCA_004025085.1 Thryonomys swinderianus
CTGTCTCAAAAAAAAAAAAAAAAAAAAAAAGTCAACATTCCAATTCTTAAGATAAAATGAAAAGACTCCCTTTCCCTTGTTGTGTAACTTTTATAGCATTTGTGTTTTCTGGCAGAGGAGTTCTGTTCTGGTTCAGTTTGGGTAATATAGCCAGAACCTGTCTCAAAATAAAAGGTAAAAAGCCGGGCGTGGTGGCTCACGCCTGTGGTCCCAGCACTCAGGAGGCAGAGGCAGGAGGATTGCTGAGTTCAAGACTTGCCTGGGCTACATAGTGAGCTCAGGGCCAGCCTGAACTACAAAGCGAGACCCTGTCTAAAAAAAAAGAAGAAGAAAAAAAAAAGGTAAAAAGAGCTAAGGTTGCAGTTCAGTGTGAAGGACCTGGGTTCAAGTCCACTGACCAAAAGAAATATATAAAATAAAATAAAATAAAAAACAAGCCAGCTCTGGTGGGACATGCCTCTGATCCCAGCTTTCTGGGGAGGGTGAAGCAAAAGGATCATTGTGAATTCAGGCACTGTCTGGGATATATAGTGAGTTCAAATTCAGCTGAGACTCTGTCACAAGAAAAAAAGAGAATCAAAAATAAAAGCAGAACCAGGTGTGGGACACATCTGTAATCCCAGCATTCGCAAAGTGAGGCAGGAGGATCACTGTGAGTTCTAGGCCAGCCTTGGCTACATAGTGAGTTCAAAGCCAGGCTGAACTGCATAGCAAGACCCTGTCTCAAAAAAAACAAAAACATTGCCACTGATACAATCAAAACATAGTCTGATTGTTTTTGCCTTTTGACAAAGTGACTATTGTCTGTTGAGGTCACACGCCCATGATCGACAGAACCACCTCAAGCATTCAGCTCAGCCTTGCTGCACCACAGCTTCACACATCAAAGGGGGGGAGCATTAGGATCCCTGTTTATAGACTTCATAGACTGAGAGGCTGAGTGGCCAGAGCTACCCAGTTATTAAGTGGCAGAATCAGAGCTGAAGCCTGAATCTAGCTGAATCCACAGCAGGATGTTAAGAGGTCGTGGTGCTGTTCTCTCCAGGATGAAACAGGGCAGGTCCTGTGTCTAAGCAGCTGACAGAGTCCTTGGCCAGCCCTATTAACTAAGGCAGTGCAGACAGTCAGATGGAAGCTGCTGAGCCTCCTGTGCTGCTGAAAGGAGCAGATTTGGGCTACTGAGTCTTTCCTGAGTGTGCTCTGGAAGTGCGTAGAAGGAGGCGTGGTCCCTCACTCACCTTTGTGTCAAGTGGCCCTGCAGTTTGACAGCCAAGATGGAGCCTTACAAATAAAAGCGCACAGAGCTGGCCCACGGGCCAGAGGTCAAAGAGGAAGCAGAAAAGATCCTCAGCTCCAGTCTGGAGGTCAGTTTCTGACAGCCTAGCTGACAGATAGGCACCAAAATTGTCCCTGACATAAAAGCTTCGCATAGCTGCCCATGATACCCTACAAAGTGCCTCTGTTTCCATCTTTTTTTCAGGGTGGATGATATGGTAAGTGGCTTTGATGAATTAATATGACCTTAGTATCTCTCTTTAGCATTTTATAGCTTCCAACTTTCCCCAAATTGGGACAGATGATCTTTCAAGGAGTAGAAAGGGTCTGAGTTTGTATTGAGAGTCGATCCCATTGGTGTTTTAAGTAACCCAAGGCCCACTGAGCAGCTCTTTTGGTTGTTTTGTAGCAGTACAGTACAGATTGTTTTTTAGTTTTATTCATTTATCTACTGGGACAGAATCTTGTGCAGTTGGTCTTGAACTTTCTATGTACCCCATGCTGTCCTCCAATTCCCTATTCTCCTGCCTCAGACTCCCAGGTGCTGGGATTAAAATTGCTTTTTTGTTTTTCCTCTGGTACTAGCCAATGGTGTGGCACCACTGAGCTACATCCCTGGCCCTCAAGATAGCTCATAACAGCATGATTCTCTTCATTCTTAAAATGGATTATCTTACATGAACAATTGCCTTTTTGATTGGTTGGCTGGTTGTTTGGTTTGCCTCAAAGGCCATGTGATACATTTTGACTGAAAAAGGTGTTTTTAGCCGGGCGTGGTGGCTCATGCCTGTAATCCCAGCACTCGGGAGGCAGAGACAGGAGGATTGCTGAGTTCGAAGCTTGCCTAGGCTACATAGTGAGCTCAGAGCCAGCTTGAACGACAAAGCGAGACCCTGTCTCAAAAAAAAAAAAAAAAGGTGTCTTTATTGTGAGAATGTGCTAGTTTATACAGTAGTAGCATATACTTTAAAAATCTCAGCTGTGGGGCGGAGATTTAGTGCAGTGGTTCCAGTGTCTGGTTGGCAAGCACAAAGTTTCAAGTTCGATCTCTGGTACCACATACCACAATGCCAGGCATGGTGGCTCATGCCTGTAATCCTAGTACTCGGGAAGCAGAGGCAGGAGAATTGCTGTAAGTTTGAGCCTTGGCTGGGCTACACAGTGAGTCCAGGGCCAACTTGAACTACAAAGGGAGACCCTGTCACAAAAGAAACAAACAAGGGCCAGAGATTTAGCTCAGTGGTTCTGGTGCCTGCCTTGCAAGGGCCAGATCCTGAGTTCAATCCCGGTAACCACATACAACAATGCTGGGCATGGTGACTCATGCCCACAAGCAATCAACCAGCAATCAGCACCACATACCATAGGGCCGGGCAGGTGTGATGGCTCACGCCTGTAATCTCAGCACTTGGGAGGCAGAGACAAGAGGATTGCTCAGTTCAAGGCTTGCCTGGGCTACATAGTGAGCTCAGAGCCAGCCTGAACTACAAAGCAAGCCCCTGTCTCAAAAAAAAAAAAACCCGTCTCAATGTTTATGACAAGAAGGGATCTGTCTGGATGACCCAGGCTGGTAAAGGAGAATCTCTGGAACTGTAACAACCCTTGACAAAGGAGAGAGTGCTCTATAAACAGCCCCACAGCAGCAATTAGAAGTTTACCCTGGAATTAGTGTGTCACTTCCGCCTTACTGCCTCAGAATGGGTCACGTGGCCATAAGGATGGGCGGGATCGGAAGTGTGTTCACATTTTAGGTCCTGAAGGCAGAACATTGAAATCCTTTGAACGGGACAGGTCTGGATGACAAATGCGGGAGTACAGGCCAACTGCAAAATATAGCTTCTCTGAGACCTAGAATCAGGATACTTAGAAAACAATTTAGCAAAGAGAAAAAGAAGTAGAGGTCCTGGAATGAAGAAAGAGCTCACAGGAAAAACTAGAACTTCATAGACACTGTCTCAAAACAAAACAAAGCGAAAAAAAAAAAAAAAAAGGGAAGGAAGAAAAAAAAAGAAAAAAGAAAAAAGCAGGCCTAGAATACTAATGTTGGCTCTCAGGGAAGGGAACTTATGTCCAGTGATACAAGGTAAGTCCAAGACAAGCTAGGTTGTTCCCACGGTGACGGACTGAAAGTGTTACCTGTTTTAGGGGTGCTAGAATCACCTTCTACAAGTAATTTCTAGGTTCTTTTTATCCTGAACAAAGAACTGGTCAAAACAAGCACAAAAGGTGGCAATTTTCTTCAGTGGTGCTGAGTCTGCCTGGGAAATACAAGGTCCTGAGTTCAGTCCTTGGGATGGGGTTGGGAGAACAAGCACAAAAAGTACTGATGTTTTACATTTATTAAAGGTAGGAAAAAAGGCTCTGCAAAGTGGGGGTGGGCCAAAAAGTAAAGAAGTACAGTAGGTTCCTGGCTTACATTTTCACGAATATGAAGAGATTCACGCTAGGAACATTTATAGATGCAAATAAATTATGGAAATAGCTCATGCTTGCCAAATTTTGTCACAGTCTGCTGCTGTGTGCTTACTGTGCAGTGGGATAGTGTGCAGTAGTAGTACAGTACATTGGGTGACTTACTTTTTTTTTTTTTTTTGAAACAGGGTCTCACTTTGTAGTTCAGGCTGGCCCTCAGCTCACTATGTAGCCCAGGCAAGCCTCAAACTCAGCAATCCTCCTGCCTCTGCCTCCCGAGTGCTGGGATTACAGGCATAAGCCACCACGCTTGGCACTGTGGTATGTGGTATTGATGGCTGGTGGGCGTGAGTCACCACGCCCAGCATTGTATGTGGTTACCAGGATCGAACTCTGGGCCTTGCGCTTTCGAGGCAGGCGCTGGAACCACTGAGCTAAATCTCCGGCCCTACTTACTGTATTTTTATGTGTTTGGCTTTTTAGGATTTTTTTTTTTTTTGAGACAAGGTCTTGCTGTGTATCTAGGCTGGCCTTGAATTTACCATGATCCTCCTGTCTCAGCCTCCTGAGTGCTGTGTGTGTGGTTTTTTACATTGCATATTTTTGTCAAAATTGTTTAAGACTCAATTTGCGAGACCCGTGTGTGTGTGTGGGGGGGGTGGGTGCACTGAGGGTCAAACTCAGGACCTTGTGCTTTTGAGGCAGGAGCAGTGGCCCTGCCAGACTTATGAATGAATCTCCCTTACGTACATCCTCTTGGAATGGAATTCATTCATGTTTTGGGAAGTTAATGTACACTGTACAGAGTGAAAGGGAGAACACAGGGTTTAAGAGCTCCATGGTAGCTGTCTCAATCTCCCTCTCAGTCTGATGTCGGGTATAAAATGCTCTGTCAGAAACCTCAGGAGAGGAACTGGAGACAGCACATTCTGATTGGTTCCTGCTGCAGGGCTCCTGCACGTGTCTCCTGGACCTTCCTGATTGACAGAGTGCACCCATTTGCTGAGGTGTTCACCACACCCTAATCTCCTGCCTCAGAATATAGGCCTATTGTGCAGCAGACTTCTTATCCCCCTCTGCTGCCTATTTCCTGCAGAGAGCTCAGTGGTCCATTTGCTATTCTTACCTTCCAGCTTGATCAAGTGTCTGCCTGAGGTTGGAGAGTTGCCACATCCTGGAGTGCATGGACAGGGGCTTCTGGGGAAGGGAGGTACTTCAGGAGGCATAAAGCTATTTAATGATAGTAGTGACTTGGGGACATAGAAGGGTGCACCCTAAAACAGACACCTCATCATTGGTTGACCACACCCAGCAAGAAAAGTGTGGTAGGATCTAGTATTAACACAGCAAAAAGTGGGTGTGGAAACAAATTAGACCCTAAATGGGGCTCCGTGTCCCCCAACCATCATTGGTGGATTCTAATCTCATGGGCTCTGGAAAGAAAGCAGTCACTCAAACATGTGGAGGGATTATTTTTTCTGTTTCCTTTGGTTTTTATTTAGTTTTTCTATCTTTTTCTCTGTTTTTATTCTTTTCCTTTTTTTTTGATATTTTATGGCTTTATTCTTTAATTGGATATTTATTTATCATTTTATTTTATTTTATTTTTTGGAGACAGGGTCTTGCTTCATAGTTCAGGCTGCCCCTGAGCTCACTATGTAGCCCAGGCAAGCCTCAAACTCAGCAATCCTCCTGTCTCTGTCTCCCGAGTGCTGGGATTACAGGCGTGAGTCACCACGCCCAACACTGTGGTGTATGGTACTGATTACTGGTGGACATGAGCCACCACACCTGGTATTATTGTATGAGGTTACCAGGGTGGAACCACAGACCTTGCACTTTCTAGGCTGGTGCTGGAAACACTGAGCTAAATCTCTGGCCCCTTATTTATTTATTTATTTATTTATTTATTTAATTAATTTATTTAGAGACAGGGTCTCACTTTGTAGTTCAGGCTGGCTCTGAGCTCACTACGTATCCCAGGCAAGCCTTGAACTCACAGCAATCCTTCTGCCTCTGCTTCCAGACTGTTGGGATTACTGCCATGAGCCACCATGCCCAGCATTGTGGTGTGTGGTACTGAGTGCTATTGGGCATGAGTCACCATGCCCTACATAGTGGTATGTGGTTATTGGGAATCGAATTAGGGACCTTGTGCTTGCTAGGCAGGCAGCGGACCACTGGGCTAACTCTCTGGCCCCCCATTGCCATTTTAATTGTTATTATTAAGCTTTGTTAATCTTTAGCTGTATATTTGACTCAATGTTACTGCTGCTGAATTCTATTGTTAATGGTAATACAGTTGTTACTTCTAGTAGTTATTCACCATATGTCAAGATTTGGTTTTTATCTGCATTTATATTATTGTAGATCCCTTTTCTATTGCTAAGGATGGGATAGTTTTATTATTTTTTCTTATGGTATGTCAATAATCAGTGTCAGCCTTTGATTCTATTATCATTTTTCATTTCTATTAATGGTGGCTTTTAATTGCTTTTTACTGTGTGCCAATATCTGGTCCTTTTTTTTTTTTTTTTTTTTGAGACAGGGTCTCCCTTTATAGTTCAGGCTGGCCCTGAGCTCACTATGTAGCCCAGGGAAGCCTCAAACTCACAACAATCCTTGTGCCTCTGCCTCCCGAGTTCTGGGATTATAAACATGAGCCACCAAGCCCAGCATTGTGTTATGTGGTACCAGGGATCATACTTGGGACCTTGTGCTTGCACGGCAGATGCCGAAACCACTGAGCTAAATCCCTGGCCCTATATATGATTTTCTTTTTCTTTTCTTTTTTTCTTTTTGAGACAGGGTCTTGCTTTGCAGTTCAAGCTGGCCCTGAGCTTACTATGTAGCCAAGGCAAGCCTCGAACTCAGCAATCCTCCTGTCTCTGCCTCCTGAGTGCTGGGTTTTTCTTTTCTTTTTGAGAGAGGGTCTTGCTTTGTAGTTCAGGCTGGCTCTGAGCTCACCATGTAGTCCAGGAAAGCCTCAAACTCAGCAATCCTCCTGTCTCTGCCTCCCGAGTGCTGGGACCACAGGCGTGAGCCACCACACCGGCACTGTGGCATGTGGCATTGATTGCTGGTGGGCGTGAGTCTTCTCGCCCAGCATTGTATGTAGTTACCGGGGGATCGAACTCAGGACCTTGCGCTTGCGAGGTAGGCGCTGGAACCACTGAGCTAACTCTCCGGCCCTATATATGATTTTTGTATCATCAACAGTATTGCAGTTCATTTTATTCTCTCTGTATGGTGCTGAAATCAAGTCCCTAGAAGACTGGACACTAAGAAAAATTTCAAATGTTACCCTAAAAAGACCTTCAAATATTTGGGGTATAAGCACCAAAAGGACAGACACATCACAAAGACCCAATTTAACTACTGAGATCTCCACAGTAGTGTCAAAGTTTCTCTCCCCCCCAACTGATCTTCAACTCACAATACAAAAACAATAGGAACGTGAGAAAGCAAGGCAAGAAGATGTCCCCCAGATCTCTTACTCTCCAAAAGATGATCTTATGGACAATGAAGTGGGAGAAGTCAAAGCAAAGAACTCAAAAAGCAAATGGTTAAAATATTTGAAGAGATTTATAGCAGGTAAGCAAATGCATAAGTTGTTCAGTAAGCTTAGAGAGGATTTAAACAGATAAAGGATTTCACTAATAAAGAGTTAGATGAGGTTAAAGAAGCAAACCATAAAGCACCTGAATTAAGTAAGACAATGCAAAATGTTAATGCCTACTGGAGCAAAGAGAAAACATGCGAAGAAAACAAACAGAGGTTGATACTATGAAAAACTCAATGGAAAGCATGAGTAGCAGCCTCAACCAGTGTGAAGACTGTCAGAAAGAGAATGCAAATTGGATGTCAGAGGTCATAAACACAATGATACCCTAAAAGTGACAACACACCAGGGAAACTGGATCCAAAGGGAAAAAAAAAAACCCGCAAGGAAAAATTAGAAGATGACTCAAAAGATATGAAAATATAAAATCATAGCTGAAAAATTTCCAAATATATGGAAAGAATTCATTACTCAAGTAGAAGAGGCATATAGAACCCCAAAAGACATAACCAGAAAAGAACCTCTCTACAGCATGATGAAAATTCCAAAAGTTCAACAGAAGGAGTGAATGCTAGCAGCTGTTAGAGAAAAATAGCAAGTATTCTATAGAGCCAAGCTTATCAGAGTAACTGAGGATTTCTCATCCCAAACCATAAAGGGGAGGGAAAGGCCTGGAGCAAAGTTTTTCAAATCCTAAAAGAAAAAAAAATATTGCTAAATGTGGTGGTATACCCCTATAGTCCTAGGATTTGGGAGATTGAGGCAGGAGGATTGCTGTAAGTCCAAGGCTGGCCTGGACTACCTAGTAAAACCTTGCTCAAAAAAGAATAAAAGAAAAATCCTTAAGATATGTTATGTACATGTAAGAACTCCACATGAGGAATGGAAAAACTTTGTACTTCAAACATGTACTAATAAAAAACTTTACAAAACTAGTTTTTCCATGACAAAGAAACCCTAAACCACCATTGCAGAAAATATTTAATGGTATCCTAGACAGAGAGAGGGGGACCACCAGCACCAAAGCACCCAAAGGAGAGACATTTGACTGGGTTAAGAGTTAAACAAGGAAAAATAAAGGAATTGGCCCTGGAAAAATAATACAGTGCTAGGATTCAATAAACACATTATAATAATATTACAGTAGTACTCCCTATGTCATTGACCTCAACTTCTGATTCAAAAGACCCAGACTGGCAGATTGGATAAAAATGCAATAAAAGGGCCAGAGATTTAGCTCAGAGGTCCTGGCGCCTGGCTAGCAAGTGCAGGACCCTGGTTCCATACCTGGTAACCATTTACAACAATGCTGGGTGTGCTGACTCACTCCCACCAGCAATCAGTACCACACACCACAGTACAGAGCATGGCAGTTCATGCCTATAATCCCAGCACTCGGGAGGCAGAGGCAGGAGGATTACTGAAGTTCAAGACTTGCCCTGGCTACATAGTGAGCCTGAACTACAAAGTGAGACCTTGTCTCCAAAAAACAAAAACAAAACCAAAAAAATTCGCCTGGTAGGAGGCACTCCAAAAGGAAAGGCATGGACTGAAATTGAAAGATGGAAAATGATATTCCATTTAACTGCAGGAGTACATATTTTATTTTCAGACATAGTCTTTAAGCCAAAACTGATCAGAGAAGACAAAGGTGGCTATTCTGTATTGGTAAAGGGAACAATTCAACAGGAATTGTAAATATTTATGGACCAAATGTCAATAGACCCAATTTCTTTTATTTTTTGAGACAAAATCTTGCTATGTAATTCAGGCTGGCCTTGAACTCACTAGGGAGCCCAGGCTGCCCTCAAACTTGTGTGTGATCCGCCTGCCTTTGCCTCTACCTCCTGAATGTATGTGCCGCACTACCCAGCCACCACACTGAGCCCAGTGTACCCAATTTCTTAAAGCAAAAAATATTTGATTTAAAAGGACAGATAGGACTAAAAAGAATTAGTGGACTTAAAAGGACACCAAAACAATCATGGGGGAGGGAGACTCTAATACCCTACTCTCAAAATTAGGTTACCCAGACAAAAAAATCAATAAAGAAACATCAGAGTTAAACCATGTTACTGAACAAATGGATTTAACACGTATCAGTAGAGTGATTCATTTAACAATAACAAAAACAAGTTTTTCTTGGGCCGGAGTTTTAGCTCAGTGGTTTCAGCACCTGCCTAGCAAGTGCAAGGTCCCTGGTTTGATCCTGGTAACCATATACAACAATACCGGGTGTGGTGACTCACATCCACCAGCAATCAGTGCCACATAATACCACAGTGCCAGGCGTGGTGGCTCACGCCTGTAATCCCAGCACTGGGGAGGCAGAGACAGGAGGATTGCTGAGTTCCAGGCTTGCCTGGGCTACATAGTGAGCTCAGGGCCAGCCTGAACTATAAAGGGAGACCCTGTCTCAAAAACCAAAACAAAACAGGGCCAGAGGGTTAGCTCAGTGGTTCCAGTGCCTGCCTTGCAAGCGCAAGGTCCTGAGTTCGATCCTCGGTAGCTGCATACAATGCTGGGCGTGGAGTCTCAGGCCCACCAGCAATCAGTACCACATACCACAATGCCGGGTGTGGTGGCTTATGCCTGTAATCCCAGCACTGGGGAGGCAGAGACAGGAGGACTGCTGAGTTCGAGGCTTGCCTGGGCTACATAGTGAGCTCAGAGCTAGCCTGAACTACAAAGCGAGACCCTGTCTCAAAAACAAAACAAAACAGAACAAAGCAAAACAAAACAGGTTTATATCGATGGAGCATGGAACTTGTCCCAAAATAGACCATGTCTTAAGGCTTAAAGCTTGCTTAAGTAAATACTAAAGAATTGAAATAATCTACTGCTAATTTTTGAGTCACAATGGAATGTAGCTAGAAATCAACAGTAAAAGAAGCCACAGAAGTGTTGCAAACAGTATTTAAGTAATATATTTTCAAATAATCAATGGCTCAGAGTAGAAATTAGGGAAGAAATAAAATAATTCCTAGAACCAAATGACAATGGAAGTGTAACATACCAAAACCTGTGGGACACAGTGAAAGCATTCCAAGAGGGAAGATTACAGACATAAATACATCTATAAAAAGGAAGAGCATGATCTCAAAAACATGACCTAAAGGTGCATCTCAAGGATGTACACAGGAGTTCCTGGGCCAGGCTGGAAATGGTGTCATCGCAGTGCAGCTACAACTGACACAAATGATGCCAGCTACAACCCAGTTGGAGGCACAAAGGAGACTAGGATCAAGCCATCTGCATGCCCAGGACACGGAGTTGTGACCACAAGAAATCACACAGTGGGGCCAATGATTTAGCTCAGTGGTTCCAGCATCTGCCTGGCAAGCACAAGGTCCAGCGTTTGATCCCTGGTACCACATGCCTCAGTGCTGGGCATGGTGGCTCAGGCCTGCAACCCCAGCACTCAGGAGGCAGAGGCAGGATTGCTGTGAGTTTGAGGCTTGCCTGGGCCACATAGTGAGCTCAGGGCCAGCCTGAACTACAAAGCGAGACCCTGTCTCAAAAAAAAAAAAAAAGAAATCACACACCGAAGTACTGCAGGAAGGGTTAGGGAGGACACTGTGGATGTTGGCTCATTGGCTCCCTGGGTTGTGGGCCATGAAGAGACTACATAGTGGGCTGAGCTGGGACACTCCTAAGCTGCAAGGGTGAGGGTGGTGGCAGAACAGACTGCCTTACATCCGCAGGGTCTGGGCAGAGACACACTACTTGGTAGCTGACGGTGTGAGTCCTCCTTCCAGTTTTCCGTTCGCGTGTCGCTGTGGTACGTAGCCAGCACAGGCATTGTGGGGGAACTGGTATGTACACGGTGCATCTTGATCCTTTTATTCTCCCTGCCCCTGTCTCCCATGTCCCCTATCTCCAAATCTCCTTTCCTGTCCTTGTAAAACATTAGCTCTGTGTTCATTGATTCTTTGTATTGTTCTTTTAAATTTCTATTTTATTAATTTCACCCTGATCTTTATCATTTCTTGCAGCTTAGAAATATTCTGTATTATAAAATTTACCTAAAATCAAAATATGATGTGTTTTTTGTAATGCATTCAAACACTGTGAAGGCCAGTGAGGAAAAACACAGTTCTGTCTTTATCCAAAATCTACGCTCAGACTCACTGTGGTCGATAGCGTCTGCGTATCTTATAGGGCATTAAAAATAATCCAAGCTAGGCTTGGCCTGGCAAGAGAACCCAAGCCCAGCCTTGCACAGAGGTGCTGATCGGCTGGGCAGTGAGGCCTCTCTGTGCCCACCATCCGCTGAGCCCTTGATGTAGGTATGGGCTCCGAAAAGTAGAGCTGAGGCCGGGCCCAGGCTGCAGGTGTGTTAAGAAGCCAAGGAGTGCTCTCACCCTCCAAGTGGATGCGGTTCAGTGACGATGGATGCCCTGGAGGAAGAGACCTTGGTATTGTCCTTCCCCTCTGCCTCTGATGCAGAATTTGATGCTATGGTTGGATATTTAGAGGACATTATCATGGATGGTGAATTCCAGTTATACAGAGAAATTTCATGGACAAGTACTACCAGGAGTGTGAAGACACAGAAGGGAAAAAACTCACCTGCTCACCCATTTTTAATGAATATATTTCTCTAGTGGAAAAGCACACTGAGGAGCAGCTGCTAGAGCAGATCCCAGGATTCAGTATGGTGACCTTCATGACAACCTTACAGCACCATAAAGATGAAGTGGCTGGTGACATCTTGGACATGCTGCTCACATTTACAGATTTTCTGGCTTTTAAAGAATTGTTTCTAGACTACAAAGCAGAAAAGGAAGGCTGGGGTCTGGATTTAAGCAACGGCTTAATAGTGGCATCGTGGTGCAAATCATCTATAATGCCAGCCTCCCAGAACAGTCTGAGGCACTAGGAAGTAAATGGGATCATTCTGGATGTTGCTGGCTGAACGGGTTTGGAGAGACTTCAGCTGAGCACAGCAGGAGAGTGCGTCTTTGAGACTGACTCTTCTGCAGCCCTTCGTTCATGTTAAGTACTGATGGGTCAAAAACATGACCTGGCCCTCCTAGCCCCGTTCCTCCTGAAACACCTTCCTGCGTTCAGTAACCCTGGTGCTCCTCCCCTGTGGACACCTCGCTCCGGTGCTTCCGAGTCAGGCTTCTCGGGGGCAGGCCCACGCCAGCCTCCCCAGTGTGCTCACCGATGTGGGCGTCAGCATTGCAGAGGAGCCACTGTCACCAAGCCTATGTCCCTGCAGGCTTTGCATGTGTCATTTTGTGTATTCATAGCTCTTTTTTTTTTTTTCAGAGGAAGAAGTAAAAGAAGCTAAGAAACATGAAGAACTGTTCAACATCACTAGTCATCCGAGAGATGCAGATGAGTATAACACTGAGATTCCATCTCACTCCACAAAGAATGGCTGCTATCTTGAAATTAACCAGCAACAAATGCTGGCGAGGCTGTGAGGAGAAAGGAACCCTTCTCCTCTGTTGGTGGGAATATAGACTGGTGCAAACACTATGGAGATCAGTGTGGAGATTCCTCAAAAAACTAGGATTATAGGTCCCATTTGAACCTGCTATTTCCCTGCTAGATACGTACATGAAAGAATTAAAAGATTCATATCACAGTGACGTATGTGTACCCATGTTCATAGCAGCTCAGTCTGTGGTAGCTAAGTCTTGGGAAAAAAACCAAATGCCCATCAACTGGAGACTGGATAAAGATGTGGTTTTTCTATAAAACAGAGTACTACTCTGCCATAAAGAATGATACATTTGAGTCATTTATATTCAAATGGATATACCTTCATGACATACTCATAAGTGAAATAAATAGCTCCTGGATCAGTAGATATCTTTTCTCTGGTATGAGAAACTGAAGATATAAATGAGCTGTAGATTATATGGTAAATATTGTGAAATAGAAAATATTCAGAGGGAAATGGGGTGAAGGGGTAATGGGGGAAGAAAAATATGGTAATAAAAAAACGGAAACAGCTTATGTATATGGGGCAGGGGGTTGTAGAGTGGGTGGGGGAATGGGACAAATGAGAATCAAGTTGTGTCATGCTGGTACAAATTCTCAATATTGCGTGTGATCGGGCCGGAGGGTTAGCTCAGTGGTTCCGGCGCCTGCCTCGCAAGCGTAAGGACCTGAGTTCGATCCCCGGTTACCACATATAATGCTGGG